>VZSV01000017.1:8390024-8406468 GCA_013398735.1 Nothocercus julius
TTGCCCAGCTATCCAGTCTGTCCAGGTCCCTCTGGATGGCAGCACAGCCCTCTGGGCTGTCAGCTCCTCCCAGTACATCCCCTCAGTGCCGCCGTGCTGCTGCCGTTCAAACAGGGTGAAGGAAAAGAGAGAGAGAGAGAAAAAAAAAAAAAATACACCAGTACAAAAAAACCAATATACCTGCAAGAAAATAAGCAGAATGAACAGGTAAAAAGCTTAAGTAATTTAACTAGCTTTTCTTCTGGTTTATTAGCTCTTTCAAGTATGAAGGGTTTTTTTTTAAAAAAAAAAAACTTCCTTTTTTTGGAGGGAAAAAAAAAAGAGGAGTTCTTATTGTATTGAAGCAGGTGAGAAAGGAAGAAACCAACTTATCTTTTACAATTAAATGAAAAGAAGGTGTCTTTAAGTGATTCTAATTTATAAGAGAAAATGTATTCAGATAATCTATTGCTACTGGTAGAAATAATTTGGGAAGTATTCTATAATGTGGGATAACTAAAGCAATGAAAAACAGCAAATGAAAAGAGAAAAGATAGATATGAATCTGGCAAGGTTAGAAAATGCATGATTTCACGTTGTACTAAATGTTTAATATAGGGCGTGTGTTCAATATCCCTCGGGAATGGGAGGGCAAAACAGGAAACGGCAGTTGAAACAATGAATTTCTTCAGAAAACAAACTTGGCACAACTTTAACCCTGGGGCAGAGGAGAAGGAAGTAGTCGAGTGGAAAAGTTGAGGTATCTTTCAAGGTACAGAAAATAAAATTTGACCAGAATTATCCAAGTTATAAACTTCTTTAGATCGATACTATGAAGTCTTGGACTCTTGCTTCATTTTATAATCTAGGAATAGTGCTTACAAAGCAGGGTAAATTCCAGATGCTTAAAGTAGCTCCGTTAATGTATCACCTAATCATTAACTCGGACTTTTTCCAGCGGCCTAATAATGGTCTAATACTGGTCTGCAGCATATTTTGTAGGAGAGAGTTGCTAGTCTAAACAAAATACAGCCGTAAGCAATCAATAGGACTTTTCTCATTGATTTCTTTTTCTTACTTCCCTCACTTTGGGTAAGCAATAGCAAACATAGACCAGAGGAGTAACTAGTATGAAAATAACACCATTGCCAGATACAGGACGATTCACTCTCTCACAAGCACAGTAGTTATCTCTGATCAGTGCCACCAATCTGTGCAGGTTTCTCTTGTTTTCTTCTGTGCTCAGGTGCATGGTCAGTTAGATGCTGCAGACTCTTACATGGCTGGATCTGTAGCAGAGTTATCAGCCAGGAGTCTGCTGCATGCTTTCTAATATAATTTCCAAATAATCAGTTACTTTCGTGTTGTGATATTGACAAAAATGTCTTTTTGCTGGGGACTTTCAGTCCGTTCACCCAGCTCTCTGAGCTGCAGTGTTCGTGACAGGCTGATCAATCCCGCTACGCCCTTACAAGAGGACGATGACGGATTAAGCGCATGCAGAGGAGAGACATTTCTAGAGGTGGGGGGAAATGGGCACGGGCTTTCCTGGAAAGCTGTGCCTGGCAAAGCACAGGGTTCCTGTCAGCGTGCCAGCTCTGCGTCCTGGCCTGCGGCGGGCAAGGGCCTTGGGTCAGCCCTATGACTCTTCAAGGGCAGCAGGATGGCGACGCTGCAGTGAAAGGAGGAAGCTCCCACCAGAGCAGGGGTCCCGTCCCGTCTCAGCGCGTGCTTTGCTGCACCCCTCCAGCCCCCGGGGCATGCAAGGGGCTCAGGGAAGGAAGGTGCTCTCCTGAGCAGTGGGATCTTCACTTTCACCATGCAAACACTGCTCAAGAGCCAATATACGAAGCACTTCACAGTGGGTTGCCTATAAAGCATGCAAGCTCTTGGAAATAATTCCAAATGTGCCCAAAGCTGTGGAAAGACAGAGCTTCAAGAACTGCAGCCCTGAGAAAAAGCACAGCATAGCAGTAATCTGGGCCCTAAGAAGTATTGTTTGCACTTTAAAATCAAGCAACCTTTTTTTTCACCCAGTCGGATAATGAGGATTGGATGAATACTCTTCCAGAGAGCTCCAAGAATGCATTGTTTTTTAAGAGTACATAAACATATATCAGTTCAAAATTTCATATGGCTGTCAATAAAGGAACTGGATCAAAAATATAGAACACAATAAAAGTCTTCCAAGGCACAGTAAGAATCCAGATAAGACTATTTGATGGATGACAAATATTGTCAATATATTGCAAAGACAGAACATCTAAAATGGATTTAAAAAAAAAAATCATTTCAGAAAACCTGTCAAATAGAAACACAGATGGAGGTGGTTCTTGTAAACTCCGTAATAAGAAGCAAAACACAGGATCTAAAATAATAATATTTTGCATTCTGGCAAAGCAAACTTTCAAATTTATCAAACACTGAATTATGTTAATAAATACCATAGCATCATCAACTCCTATAGCGTGCAACATTTATCTCCCCAAACAGGATTAACTGAGTAATTCTGAAGTGCTGTATAAGGGGGAGTGAATGAGTTTCCTAATTTTTGTAAATGTGATTACCAGTATCTCATGGGGTTTCCACTATTCTTCTTTACACTATGAATGAATGTCCTACTTTAGTTTCATAAATGACCACTCATGGTTTTTTTTCTGTTTCATTATTTTGTACTATAATAAGATGATGGTTACCATCCAAGATTTTTTTTTATTATTATTATCTTGCAGTTTGTATTATTTTTCCAGAATTGTGCAGTATGACAAGTGGCAATTTGTCTTCCATAGAAACAGAGGTTTTGCATACACAGAGCTAATATCCAGTTCTCATTTTACAGAAAAGAAGCATTCTGGAGTTGCTGTTTGGGTCAGAGACTGAAAGGAAAAACTCACAAGTGCTCCTTTTGCTCTCAAGTACGTGTGCTGAAGCTGAGGCTTTGCCCAACAACGTGAATTTTATTATCTGCCAAAAGTAGTTTATAACAGGTGCTTTTTCAATGACAAGCTCCCCATCGCCAGAATCATAACCGCAAAGACTGGTAATGATAAATTCTGGTCTAGCCAACAAAAATCCCATTAGTGTATGTGTCTCCTTGGGTTTGTCTTGTCTCTTCGCACTTCTAAGAAGAGGGATGAGACTTCTGGAGCTTCAGCCTTGTGCAAGAGAGCATTTCGTGGAGCTGCAGAGCTCAGCAGGGCTTGACACGGCTGATACACGCGTACAACGCAGTGCAGTTGTCCTCGGCTCAATTTTCTGTGCATGGACCAAATACACTTGACACTGTAATGTGGCAATTGCAGCCAAGGCAGCAACCCTGTTTCCAGCAGCGACGCATAGTCCCTGTTCAGGGAGAGGGGACAGTAAGAGCAAAAGTGATATGAGGAGCTGGAGCGGTCGTGCTTGCTTCTGGCTGCGCTCAGCCCACAAACTACTGCCCTCAAACTACATTTACTAAACCTTAAGCCAGGGAGGCTTTTCCCTGTCTCTAAAATGAGCAACCTGAGCTTATGGCCTGCAGGTCTAACTTCCAAGTGCTGTTTGTAAGGATGCTTTTTAGAGAGGCTTATGTTAAGTGTTGTGCTTGATGGTCTTACTAAGGTAAATTGGACCTCGCTTTCTTTTCCTGATCTTTATATCTGCATCCTGAGTTTTTCACGTATTCTGGAAAAGCAGTTTTTTCCATATGGAGGAATCACTGCTCCTTCCCCACAAACTGCAGCTGTGAAGTGGATGTGTCAGAAGGCAGGTAAGGTAAACTGCTTCACCAAGCAGGGAAGCGCATCATCCTCATCTGCTAGGAAATAGGACAGAAACATCTGCCATCCTGCCCTGTGTAAAATAGCACAGATATTTTTATGTTCAAAGGCACCATACACAGGTGAACCTGTAGGACTTCACCTTAGATTATCATTTGTGCTCTTATCTTGATATTAATGTGGAATTCCTAAATTAAGAGCATTTTTTTTAATCATTATATTTTGCTAAGATGGTGCTGTGCAGAGGAAGAGAGGAATTGGTTTCTCTTCGTTGACAGATTTTCTTTTGGGAAAGGTAGGTAAGGCAAAGCCCGCGTGCTGAGTGCTGAGTCACTGCTTTGATTTATGAGCCTGTTGCACTTAATGTTTGATCACCGTGGCTGCGTGATAATTCCACGTCACCAGGAATTCCACTAAACTGATCTCCACAACTATAATGGTTTTTCATAAATACATATGAAATGCTTAGTATGGCAGCAAAATAATACACAATTTTATAACACATTATTTTAAAAGCTTGTCTTTGGTAGTTTTCAGTGCTTGTCCTCTTACTAGAGAAAAATGAAAAATTACTTACTCATTTCTCAATACTACTCATTTCGTAAAGCAGCAGAGCTCAGCAGGGCCTGACACGGCGGATACCCGTGCTCAAGGCAGCGCAGTGGTACCACCGCTCAGTTTTCTGTGCGGCGCCTGTGATCATGTTGCCTGAATACACTTGACACCGAAAAGTGGCGACTGCAGCCGAGGCAGCAACTCCCTTGCCAGCAGCAACTCTGAGTGCCCGTGCAGGGAAAGGGGACAGCAAGAACGAAAGTGACACGAGCAGAGCGAGTGGCTGCGCTCGCAGCGAGGACCGAGAGCGAGGGGAGGCAGCTGCTTTAAACTGAGAATTTTATAAATGCTACCTGAAGTAACCAGAACCAGCTACGTTTTACTTGTAGAGACGATTGTGGAAATCACTACAAGCAGTGAAAGGAATTATCTGCAGCTACATTCTTGCCTGTTTTCTGTTTCGGTGAAGAAAAGTAAATAAAAGAAAGAAGCTGTCAGTGGGAGGTACTCTGTTGTTCTATCATGGAGGGTAGGAAGTCTTTATTTTCCTCCATCCCCTTTCTGGAAAAGCATTCAGTTTAGCACCAAATTATTTTTCTTAGTTCTTTTTCATTTTTCTCTGATAACTCTATTTTACTCTGGATTGATTCTTCATAAATATCCTTTGGTTCAAGCCCCTTGTCTGCTCCAGGTGCTAAAAACACTGCATCTGTGCCTACTATTGCTGAAATATAAATAGATTACCATCTCAGCGGGGTTTAAAGCAACAAATAAGCTTATTAATATTGAGATTTTACACAAAACACATTCAGTTTCACTTCTAATCTTTACATTCCATAACACTAAATTTAGTTTAACTAAGACTACTACAGATAAAAGAAAGTGATACTGAATCAAGTGTTTGTACTGGATTTACAGCAAGTGCTTATCTGAGCAAGAATTGCTCGGCTGCCCTTTTCAGCAGCCTAATGCTTGAGAATTAAAATAATATATAAAGCAGCGTAATCTTTATATCCTGGCAAGTCTCAAATGAACTTGGTAAGACATACAAAATTAAATTTAGCATTACTGAAGTTGTGAACTTTTGCAGCTGAAACTAGATGGACTGATTAAACTTCACACATGGTGATACTATTCTATGTTTCAAAATCTGACAATTTTGCTTTCATTTCTAAACACTTGATGTAATAGGAAACGATTCCACCTGCGCATCTTCATTTTATGATTCTTCTCTCTCAGATAAACATCAGATTAGTCTTATGGGATCTAAATGGATGTCAGTACCTCTAGATATCTAACAGAAAAGTGGAACACTTAGAGAAGAGGCTTTCTGCATTTTCCCCTCATTTTTCCTTTTTGGGGGTAATAATTAGAACATTTTGCCTTCTCTGACATCTTACCTGCCTGTCACCGTGTTTACATTCTGTTAGATTCATTTATATTTAGCATTTTTATTTGGCCATCAATATAGGCTATGATGCTGGATTAGTGCTTTATTCATAGTAGGATTTTAGATGACTCACAGATATATCTCTGCAGCAGCTGTTGCAGACCTTGTAATGCCATTAGGCTCTGACTCAGAGAGGGGTTTTTAAATGGGAGGACTGTGGCTAAAGCCTTTGTGATTTCCGCAGCAGGGAAGGCACTCAGTGTAGAAAATGGATAGGTATCAATGAAAGGGTGGTGTGGAGCATGGACCCTGGGTGCCTGCTGCACACAGAAGGTACCACACAAGGCTAGAGACCTTGTCTATGTGGAGATGTGGAGGCACACAGCAGAAAATGAGGAAATTTTACTTTTGGAAGTTTGTAGCTTCTTCCTGTGGGGAAAAAAAAAAAAAAAAACAATTCCCAGGTCATGGTAAGAAAAGAAAAGATCTCAAGGATGTTTAATGTCCAGGAGAACTTTAGAAGTCCTGCTGATAAATTATGCATTCATATTACAGCAGAAAACAGGTCCAATGCAATACCAACATTTTGGTCAAAAGTTTAGTTGGGCATCTGCAGAGGATCAGAAAGCACCTTAGATATCCTATTACAAAATTACACTATTACAAAAGCCACCATTTCTAAGTTCATGGGGAAGAATTATCCTATGCCTAGTCACAGATAATGCTTGGCAATTTCAGCTTCAGTGCCAAGAGCTGCTAAGCTTCCACACGTGAGCGATGCCAGCTGTACGGAACCATTAAGCCCATCTTTACCTCCAATGCCTCATATTTTAAACTGAAACACTCAGCTAAATTCAGTTTTAGAGCAGATAACCCGCTACCTCTGGGAATAGATGCAAAAAGTACAGACACTTGTCTTAAGTGCTTGCTAAGTCTGGCTAAGTCTGTGCTGTGATCATCTTGTTCCTGCCAAGGCATCCAGTCAGAGAGCAGGCAGTATTTTGGACTAATACAAGATATACACTTGGTTCCTTGCACACCTTTCTAAAACTTTATTTGTCAGTATTCATTTAATTTGATTGCATTCTACTGCCTTTATTTGAGGATACCTGGAATGAATCTGGCCTTAAGAGGTAAAGTACTAATGGGCTTTTTATATTCAAATTTAACAGACTAATCGTGTTAGTTATTTTTCTGAAGTGCAGCAGTAGAATAGCATATAATCATTACAGTCTGAAAATATATAAATAAAAAGGGAGCGGAGGAGTATGGGCTAAATTGTTTGTTACATTGTTGATTACCCAGACTGATAGAGATTTTTTTGGCACATCAAACATTCCAAAAATAAAACATGAATTCTCACCTCCCTAACAGTGAAGAATGGGCATCTGTCATATTACATTCACTCCATCTACTTAAGAACCTTTTAAATCTTTTCAGAGACTCCTACCACAATGCATGTTTCCATTTTTTAATGAGCCCAGCACAAGGACATTATTTTGTGTAAAGGTCAGGCAAAACCCTCTCTAAAAAACTATTATGTACATTCACATGGTTAGAATATTTCATAAGGACCCACTATTGCAAGCTTCTATGTACTTGACCAGTATCTTCACAGCTCAAATCTGTCTATATTCATTACTTACGTAAAAGAGAATCTGCATTTGTAAATACTTACAAAGACATTAACAGGACCTACCAGTTTATCCAAAACAATTCTGTTCTATCACGGTGAATTCTACCTCTGGGAGTCATTTATCTACTTATAAATATTCTACACCTAGGGTGTATCAACAAATGGGTGCTGCTAAAGTGGGAGATTTTAATTAGACAAAGTAAACAAAGTCCTCACAAGTGCAAAATGAAAATGAAACTACTTTGGGAACTTGAGGAAATAATGTATGTGGTTAAACTCCGGGCAGTGCTTCCTGTGCTTGTTACAGAAAAAAAGCCAGTAAGAGTCAACGCACTGCCTGGATTCTGTTACTTCTAACTGGTAGCAAACTGGCTTTGTTGCCTTTACAGTGTAACTTCCTTTATTTTTAAAAGTACTCCAGAATAACAACAAGAAAAAAAAAAAAACTATCATGTAGATTTATTTTCACTTCTTATTAAAATTATTAGATTTAAATCTAAACCATTTGGTATCTTTACCATCAGGGCTACTTTTTTTTATAGATGGATATCATCCTCATAGAATCACTTAGTAACATGAGCAGTAAACTCCACAATTATTTGCTGGTAGTCCTGAGTTTCAAAACATACTTGCTGCCAGAGCTATCCATTTGCAAACAGTCCCCAAAACAAGAGTCTTAGCTGAGGTCTTGGAGAAACACCCATCCTGGTGCTGAATACCAAAAATATGTCCAAAAGCCTGTAGAAAGCAGGACTTTCTTAATGTCACGCTTTTTGTTTGGAAATCTTAGAGTGCACATTTTCACGGGCTCCAGAATGAGTCATGAAGGCAATTGCTCTTAAAGACAGGCTTTTGCAAAAGGTAGGGACATAATTCAAGTGGCACAAAAGGGATGTATTTTGGTAGCTAAACACACTTTTTCCATTGTTTTCAGTTCCCAGACCAGATCTCTCTTCCTCTGATTTGTATGCTGTTTCCTTCCACTTGTATTCCCTTATCCATTCCCTCAGCCATTTCCTGATTCCAGTCCTCTGAGTTGCAGCCACATGGCTTCCTATTTTCTACACAGTTGTGAGCAGAGCTGGCACGAAGAGCACAAGAAATTTAGTATTTCCTTGACTGAGTGTTAACCTGCTAATGAGATTCTTGATCCTGGAGGTGACACTGGGAAGCGCAACTGCAGAGAAGGGTCTTGCTCAGCTCCTGTAGTCCCGAGTCAGAGCTGCCAAAATCCAGAACGGCCACAGATTTAATTGCCAAACTCTGACTGCCCTGGGATCTGCAGGTTGAGATTCTCAGACTCATTGCTCCACGAGTCTGAGTTGAGTTTATTTTCATTTTATTCTGAGCAATGTCATAAAGCAGCGCTCTGACACCCAGGCGGATCACCACACTCACTGCAAAGGCTCTGCAGCTTCCCAGGCAAAGAGCTATAGAGGATTTTTAACACAGAAAGCCCCCCACCATAGCCCGTTTTCTCTCTGTCATAAACAAGCAAGCTTTTCTGCCGATACCTGGGTGTAGTGAGAGAGACCCGAAGGCACAGAGCTCCGTTTTCAGGCTCAAATCTGCTGCACTGCAAGAGGACAGAAAGTGCATATTGCCTCGGAGCGGCACCTGCTCCCTTTGCCCCGACAAAGAGCTGACTCACGCAGCGCACAACCACCAGCATCCTCTCAGCTTCGGCTGCGTTTCAGATTGATGATGCGGTTTTGTTTTAAGATTCCCTCTGCTTCACTGTCATTTGAATATTTCTGTCACTGTAGTTCCTGGTGATATATATACACGGATATTTAAATCTCTTCTCAGAAGTGCTTTTCTTAACTGACTGCCTCGAAAACTGAAAACATTTGTTTTTCCCCAGGCTCTCCCTATTCTCTCTCCTCTCATTCTCCTACAGATATGTATCTAATTAGATACCAGCATTTTAAAATACTGTCAGGAAAGTATCTGCAGCTGCTTTAAGTCTAAACTTCACTGTCGTAGTTCAGCATCCATATTTATGACCTCATAATACCATTAAAATCAAAAGTGTAAAAAACATCATAAAATGGAGGAATGCAGCAGTGAATTATGCTATCCTTATTAGCGTGAAGCCATATAGCCTAAACAAGCACCAGTTACCTAAAGTGAAAATAATCAGTAACTAGCAGGGTTAAATGATCATGTTTAATAGTCCAAAGACCTGTGGCATCCACTCATCAATATTTTTATAATACTTTCTTACATAGCTTGTCCTCATGAAGGAAACCAATCTAACATAAACATCTAAATACTGTTCCAGGGGGTTTTGGCGTGTGTTTTTAACCAAGTATTTGCATGAATATGTGATTAGCCACACACACGCAAAAAAAAAAAAAAAAAAGATGTGTGGTTGGTCACGCTCCTCCTGATCCATCTGCTTTACATGCAAAAGCTGCTTGTTTCTGTGCTGTTTTCCTTATGTGGCAAAGCTGCTTACCACATTTCTATGTTGCAATGACCAGCACGACTGTTTCGGTTACTGTCTGCTGAGCAATGGGTGCTTCTGGGTTTGCCTCAGCTTTATAAACATCAAAGGATCCTGCAGAATGCTGCAATAGTCCTGAAAGCGATATGAATGCCAGTGCATCTGGCAGGAGAACAAATCTTTGTCTTGCTTTCTGGCACAGCCCTTGTTTCAGCTCTTACACATTCTTCCTCATAGTTTTTACAGCTGTGAGTGACTGTCAGAGGGTCACATACAGAGTCGTACTTTCCTGTTCTCCTTTAGCCCTTGTTTTCCTTTTGCAGCATAAAAGGTCCTGTGTGTACAATACATCAGTACTGTCAGTCCTAAAAAACACATTTTCTACTGTCACATTGAGACCTATATCCACTACTTGGGAACACGGGAGCCCTAAATGGTAGGATCATTGGGCCCAGTCTTGCAAAGTATCAAACACTTCCTGTAAAAAATTGAGCATTAACTTATTACTGACACCTGTACCCCACTGTAGTGGGACTGGCACCACCCAGAAGCATATCAGGAGACAGTGTTTCAAACAGCTCAAACCACACACACACACACACACAAAAAAAAAAAAAAAGGATTAAAACAGTGGGCGAGTGTTTATCCAAGGTCATACAACAGGTCCCTTGAAGGCTCAGAATAAAAAACATAGATATGTCACTTCTCAGCAGTCCTGCAGGGGTAATAGTATAGAAGAATATAGAATCATCAAACATGTGTCTCTAGCTAAGACATAAATAAGGTCATCCTAAAATCAGTTCAACATGTAAAAGAAAGCTACAGTTGAGAAGCTGGAAGTCATGTGTGACAAGTTACAGAAGCATACGGTACAATCAAGTGGAAAGGATAAAACTGGAGGCACAAGTCCCCAAGCATCTCTTCTCATGTAGCCATTCTCTCTGTCCGTACCCATTCTGTGACTATCTTGTACAAATTTAGTCATGGGAAAGCCTATTTTGGAAGTGGATGAGTAAATCTCCCTCCCTCCACGTTTATTAAAAAGCTCTTGTGCCCCTCCTCTTATTTCAAAAGAGAATGTGGTGGATCTTAGCTGACATACTTGCTTTTGTGATTATGCTCCAGATGGCCAAGTAATGCTACCTATCCTGTGTTTCCAAGGCCATGCTAAGAAACAGGCTAAAAGCTGACCATAACTGCACTGTGCCATTGTAGACACCAGTACTTCAGCTCTTTGTAACTCCCACAGCTTCTCTGAGTGTGTGACAAGCCTTTTCATGAACTAGCATGTCTGATGTTGACCATTTGACGCTTCCACGTGGCACTACCGAATGCAAATCAGAGAAATTGCCCTCGATTCTCATCGTAAGCAAATGTGGGCTTGGGCCCATGATATGGAGTTACGTGTCCCTGGGTCTCTACTCCAGTGTCCATGAGTCTGCACTTGTAATCTCATGATGTACATACGTGAAGGAAACTTGGGCTCAAGTATGGAGCTGGGCCTACAACCAAAAAAATATATACATAAAACCTCTGATTGTTATGCTGCGTTTGGCTCCATTTCTTTTCTGTTTGGGTTATTTTTGGGGTTTGGTTAAGGAACCAGGAGATTATTGATACACGCAGTTGCTGCAGTTGGTAACTAAACAACTGAGTTGGTAACCAGCAGGGACACCTTCATGGATTTCTATAAGTCAGCCCAGAGGTTGAATTATATGATATATAATGAGGTATGTTCTATGGGTCTAAACATCCCCAAGAGGATTCTAAGGTTTCTTTTATTAAAAAAAAAACTTGCCTCAAGAAAGGAGAAGTTGTCTTTTACAATCATAAAAGATACACATTATAAATTTTTACTGTCTTGTACAGTTCAAACACATCCTATAATGAAAACTTGACAGCTTGTTTGCACTGGTGAGCCTATTCTGTGATCTATTTTTAAGCTAGAGCAATAGGGTACAAAACACTTAAGGACAAAACACCATTATTTAAACAAAGCAACAGGAAGTATAAGTCAAATAATTCTTCATATCTTGCTATGAGATATTGATAAAATAGATGTGTACACTGGGTAGGCTTTGCTGGCTTACTGAGTGTAGGTTAGCCACAAATAGATCAGGTCGTTTAGCAGTTCATGAATGAAATACTCTTCTAAAAGATTTTCTGTAGCTCAGCCAGGAAGGACTAAAAATCTTGTTGCAAGGCCTTCCTATACACATAACATGTTCTGGCCTTTAGAATTTGTATCTCTTAATTTTCATATGTTTAGGCCAACAAAATTTTGGTGGTTTCTGTTAAACCCACAAAGAAAACTGTCAGGGCTTTCACTCAGAGTATTTCCAATGTCAGAAAAGAAAAGCCAAATAACTGAATTAAGTTTGTTTTGGAAACATATTTATCTTAGAAGATACCTATCTTAAAGAAACCTAATATGACAGATTTATAAGTTGGAGAATAACAATGAGGCAACATGAAATTTAGGAAACAAAACTTAATGGCTTCAAGAATTTCACAGCACATTATCTGATCTGCCTATAGAATATGTAGCGTAAGATTTTGCTTAGATATGTGCACATGGTAAACAAAACC
This sequence comes from Nothocercus julius, assembly GCA_013398735.1. Lineage (NCBI taxonomy): Eukaryota > Metazoa > Chordata > Aves > Tinamiformes > Tinamidae > Nothocercus > Nothocercus julius. The sequence continues at coordinate 8,402,381 of VZSV01000017.1, forward strand.
AACAAATGCTAATCCAGAGACTCAAAGAATGTGAAGAAAGTAAATTTCAGTTGCATGTGTTTTTGCTCCTTCGAGCACTGCACTGTTTTATAGTCTTCAGCAACTTCATACGGTATCTCTCAATAGGCAAACTGTAGATTTTATGAGCTAAAACGGTTACTTCCCTGCACCTTTTTTAATTTCAAATCTATCTATTTAGAAAATGTCATTAGAAACTTCCTGTGCTATGAGAGTATTTTACATACTAAACTTAAAAGGTATTGGTTACAAAGTTGTGAGAGTTTGAAATTAATGGCACAGCCTCCAATTGCTGCAATATTGTATGAAATGGAAAATAAAAAAAAAAAGGAATTTGACAACAAAACATAGTTCTTTTTCACACCCCTTTGTAAAGGTATCAGCAGTTGCAGTATTAATTTCCACTTCTACTATAGTATGAAACTTGGCCACCTGTTTTCTCATAGTGTATCAAAAAAAGAAAATTTCATATATAATAAAACCATTTCATATATACTAACAACATTACAGAAAAAATCTAGATGAATTTTTTTTTATGCCAAGTCTATGGTAACTTCAAGCCTCCAGTCTTCATTTTCCCTTTCTAGAAATGCATTCACTTTCAAGGGAATACTTCTTCCTCTAGGTAGCTACTACAGTGCCGTGTAGGTTGGCTTATGGTTAAAAAGAAAAGAAAACAAAAAAAAAAAAGAAAATGTGCAATTTCAAAATTTTAAGTAAGTGAAAGTACCATTTGCAACAAGACAAATTTCAGTTGGGTTTAATACTCTGTATCACTTAAGGCCAATAGACTTAGCTGATCAGATAAGATCATGTCTTATTTTTCCCCCGTTTCAGGAATACCCATGATAAGAAAAAGGCTGTGGAATAGGAGCCATGCCAGCAACCTTAGGTGGAATTTATCTGTTTTATTTGTAATAGAACTCCCTGACAAAATAATCCCCTAGCTCCTTTGGGCCATCACAATGGCAAGGAGGAGCAGCATGGTCTAAAATCTGCTAATGCTGCCTCTAGTTTTTGTTCCATTTTCTTCTTCTTTCCAAAAAAAGGCAATATCATACAACCCCAAATGACTCTTACTGCTTTGATATTTTGATTTTAAAGATCTTGGTAATCCCAATCTAGCTCAGCAACTACAGCTGTACTACATTCTTAGAATAATGCAGTCCAGATGTAAGTTCTGATTTTCAGGTATGAAAATTGAAGTAATAAGACCATGCAGAAATCATAGTGTTATCCTAGATTTGTTAATATGGCCATTATGAATGAGGCTTCTTGTTACATTGGTTTTAAAAATAAAATCATTTTTTATTTATACTGCAAAAGGGAAGAGAGGGACAACTTATTTAAGGGCCACATGAAAGGCCTGAAGAAAGCTACTGACAGCCAATGACTTGATTGAAAGTCCTTCTCATAGCATCAGATATCTCCAAACTATAAATGATAATTATTTCTGAGCACTAGGAGCAAGACATTAATGCTGATTACTTAATTGAGACAGAACACATAACATATGACAGTGAACTCTGGATTTGCAAATAGTCTTGCTCAGTGGCGTATGTAAATACAGGAAAGGAAATTTAATTCTGATTAAATTCTGAAAAACTCCTAAGTCTCTGTTTTAAAAGAGAGAGTAAATCACTCATTGCCAGGACAAAATACACATTTGGGCTGAAAAAATGGTGAACTTCCACCTCAAAGCTGAACCTAATTTCTGCAGATTGAAAGAGAAGTCACACAGGACAGCTGTGACCTATTGCATTCAGTACGGCAGGTCTTATTAGCTGTAAGAATATTATCATAGTTTCTACCAAGATTTTTATTCTGCATGCTGTAGATATAAGATTTTTCCCATCAGTGAACTAGCAAACATCCCTCAAAAACTTAATAGCACTTCTTTAAACTCCCAAATTTGTCAGTACTAGCTTGAAAACTGCCTTCAACTCTTTCTGTGCAAATTAAATGCATTCTTTAACTTCTTTAACTTTTTATATATACATTGTCCTAGAACACTAGGAACAAAACATGAAATTAAAGACAGGGGGAAAAAAAACATTACACTACTTTAAAAATTCCATGACTTAAAAAAGATGCCAAAATTCAGTAAATGGCAACTAAGCAGCATATGATTTCAAACACAGGTAAGGTACATTTTCACTGTGGTCCTGCTCTCTTCCCAGTGTTTGCTTCTTCCTATCTTCTTCCTATACTCCTTTACTAAAGTGTGGCACAACTCAGCCTGTTATTTGCATACTATCTCATTTAACTGAAGTTCATAATTTTAAAAAGCCCTGTCATTCTCAGCTTGAAGGTACCAGAAGATAAGAATCTACAACTCTGCTTGGTGGTGGCTGTAGGTTTAAAGTGACTGTCCTTAAAATAAACACATCTGGTCCTCGTTATCCAACCATTATTTCTCGTTACATCACTCATCATCGTAGCTTAGTAGCTTAGTCTAAATCTGCGGATTTATGCATCAGTATATAATTATTTTTGCTCTATGAATATACTTGTAATTGAGTCATTTCTCAATATTATTTTACTAGCTCAACACTTCAGTTGTCATTGCAAGGCTTTTTCTCCAGCTGAAATAACTTACGTGGTTCTTTTCTGTGGAATCTCCAATATTCCTGCTATGTTTAAACAGGGCAGTTTCTATCCTCTTTTCTGCCAAAAGGTATTGTCAATAATCTTAATGCTAAGAAATTGCTATTAGCTGAATCAGAGCTTCAGCATGTTTAAAAATCTACACTCCAGTTAAAGAGGAGGTTCAACCTATAATACTATCTAATCTTTAAAGTATGATTGTGGCATGCTGGTTCACATGAAAGAGTTTACAGTTAAGCTGGACCCTGGCCTCGCTTGCTTTCTTCTTGCATTCTGTTGTGCACATCCCGAACAAGAGATGATCCAAGGCAAATACTTGATTCCTTATATATGGAGCATACTCTGCAGTGTGTCTGTCTCTCAGCAGAGCAAAGGGACCTTAAAAGAGCTGCAAAACCCTTTCCTAACCTGTTTCTACCCCACCAAAAAAAAAAAAAAAAAGGAAGAGAGTTGTGTGGACATGGAAACTGCCTTAGCAACACAGGTTTTATTTACTGTAGGAGGTGAAGGCATGGAGCTCTTCCAAAGAGAATAAAGATTACAAGGGACAGTTGGTTTTCCCTACAGATCCTGGGAGGAAGGGAGAGAGGACAGAGAAATGCTACTGGGCACCTCCTCCAGCCTGTGGCAAGTAGATGGGAACTCCTGCAAAATACAGTAGCTAATATAGCTGGGTGAACAGTGTCTGTTGCATAATGAAAAGGACAAAACAGTTTACCAGAGGCTTACTAAAATAGGAAAAGAAAATTTCTTGTAGAGATGCAAGTGCCTACGGGCACTTGTTCACATTGTTTTTAGCATCTTCTGTACTCTAGTGGGTAACTCTTCTGTCGCCGAAGCATCAGTAGCAAACTGCATCTGGCAGAGATCCCACAGCATAGAAAACTTTAGACAGCCTTTTAAAAATTGATTTTAAAGTGGATTTAAGTGACAAAGCTATTTGTTATTCATGGAATGCAGCAGGACTGTGGTGATTTGGGGGAGATGCACATTTATTGGCATATATATTGACAGCAAATTGCCACAGAATTAAAGGCCCTAATTATGCTGGGCCTTTACAGATCTGTTGAATCTCTCCTCCTGAGACAGTCGTCTCGATGCTTCAGCCAGGCTTTTATGTAATCTAAGCAGAAAAACAGAAGTTGCCCCTTGATGAAAGTAAGTTGTGTTGGCCAAGCCTCTGCCCAGGTCTGAATTTGACCTACACAAAATAGTTCTTAAAATTGGATGTGAAGTACATGTGATTTGTGGTTTTATCTCATGCTTTTCTAGTTAAAAAATAAATAGTAAAAAATAAATAAATTAATATTATCTCAGAATCTTTGTTCAGCCAGGACCAAAACACATCCAGAGTGCTGCGGCGGCTGCTGCAGAGGGGCACACTGAAGGTGGGACTCCTGCAGGTTTCCTAGCCAGTGGCCTGAGGGGGAAAAAAAAAAAAAAAAAAAAAAAAAAAAAAAAAA
>VZSV01000017.1:8407318-8489741 GCA_013398735.1 Nothocercus julius
CCGCGCCCTGGCCCTGCGCTCGCGCCGTCCCCGCGCGCCGCCCGCAGAAGCAAAACCGAGAAACGCCGGTGCCGAGAGCAGCGGCTCCCTGGGCGGCCCGCGGTTCTGCCGCTGGGTAACGGCATTGAGAACACCCCCAGCGCGTCAGGCGGGTGTCATTTCTTTGCCCGTCTTGAAGTTTTGGTGCTAAATCAAGCTATTTCGGCTCGTAGAAGGACTATCCCGCGGCCCCGTTTGTCCGTGCGGGGGAGCAGGAACGCGTCCCCTGCGTCTTCCCTCCTTTTGCAGCCAAACAAAGGGCGGCCGCGCTGCATGTGCGAGCGGGAGAGCCGGAGCGTGGGAGCAGGAGGTGCCCGGAGCTGCCCCCGTGCCTCGCACTACCTTCCCCCGCGAGAACGGGGTCCTCGGAGCGCCGGTTTTACCCTTGTTCCTAGCCCGGGTTAGCAGACCAAGCCAGGAGGAGAGCCGCCTTCCTGCAAAGACGATCCGTCCTTTTCAGAGGGCTCTCACGACACGAGCAGTCATCATGGTGCAGCCGTGTCATGATGTCTAACCCGGGCCGCGGGGCTCGTTAGCTGTCCAGATCCGTAGTGCTTAATTCCACTCCTCTTCCAAGAATCCTTTCCAAATTGGCTGCTCTTCCTTAAAGGCTGAATACACACAAATTGGGAAAATTGATGCTGTATTTGAAATAGCAGGAAGCTTTGTTTGAATAGTGGCAAGGCGTGGATGACTTAAAAATAATTGAATATAGTGTTTAAAAGTTTTCTTTAAAATATTCCTTTGGGACTAAAAAAGGCTATGAAACTTCTTTCAAGAAACTTAGTTTTGGAAAATTATGTGATGGTTTTTGCTTATAGCAATAAAGTTACTACCACTTACAATACCTGTCAGAAATCATTTAAAAACTGTTACTGTTCTTTTACTCCCAGATTAATGTGAATTTTGCTGGTTCATTTTATTTATATAATTTTCATTAACAGTGAAACTCATGTCTGTGAGTCTTCTTTCTTTTTATTCTTTTTGAAATAAATTGTTTCCAAATTTACTTTCCTTGGCCTGCGTGTTTGGAGTTTGCAAGCAGTTCTTTGTAAGGATGTGTTACTATATTAAAGATAATAAATAAAACTCCAGCATTCTACCGTGTGGTTCACATCCCTGGTGTTGTAAAAGGCTCCGTCTGTGGCAGGTCTCTTGGATAAGCGCTGTGCAAAGTGATGATGAGGCTGCCTTGAGACTTCTACCAAAGTCTTAGCTAGAGCGCAGCGGCGGCAGCCCCTGTTATTGGCGGCCTCACGGCCCGTCCTTAGCAAGTCACGGGTAATACTGTAATCACAGGCAACAGCTTTCGTAAGCGCTGGGGTAGCCTCTACCATCCCTTACAGCAGCCTAAGACTTGCGGGGACAGTGGATCCATGTCATCCTTCTGGCAGGGTGGGCTGGGGCCCGGCAGGTTTTGCCCAGGCTCTTCCAACCTTCTGATGGTGACAGCGTTGAGGCTTTTCCTCCTGGTATGAGTGGAGGGAACTATTTTTGGTGGTAGAAATTTGAGGTGCCGTGGGGCTGCCTGCCAATAGCTGTAGCTGATAAATAGGTCTTCGTATTAGTAAATGCTGATGTAACAACTAGGTGAAGCTGAACTTGTGCTATGTGAGATGATTCTTATGGGAAAAGGATAAGTATTTTGAAAGTTTTTGTGTTCATCAAATTGTTCTTCAGCAAAATGCTTTTTTGTTTGTTTGTTTCCTTGGATGGTTTTTGATGGACTACAGGACTGTGTAGCATAGTCTTCTCAAATTCCCAGAAGCTGCCTCCATGTCTTTTCTTGCCTTTTTCCTGCTCCCTCGCATATAACTTCCATTATTCATTTTTGAAGAGATTTAAAGATTTCCTGTACCAAGTCTCAGTTATCTATTGACTTGGAGTGACACTGTGCATTTTGTGCTCTCCATCAACAATTTCCAGATGCTGTATTTTGCTAACAAGGAGGGTTTAAGTGAAAAACAAAGCATCATGTAGAGTCATTCTGGTTTATGCAACAGGTTTGTAAACAAATGTTTTGGTTGCAGCATTACAATTCCTGTCTGAAATGCAATAATCAGTGTTCTGTTCCTGCCAGATGTGAGCGATTAAAATTATTGCTAAATAGTACTTCAGAATATATTGTAATCTTAGATAAGATCTAAAAGACAGAGACAGAGCTTTTAAAATTAAATTAAGCCGTGGAATGGTGCTCTTCTAATATCATCATGTCAGCAAACAGGCAGTGAGTTAGATGGACACCAGTTTAACATTCATAACAGTAAAAAATATGTATTTTTGGAAAGGAGATTAGAGTGATTTTTCATTTAAAATTTTTCCTTCCTCACAGTATTTCTTCATATTCACACTTCTAAATAGCTGATGCTTTGCTATGGATTGTGCCGACTGGGCATTTGTTGTTTCTTTTTTTTTTTTCTTTTCTTTTCTTTTCTGTTTCCTGTCTTTCTGTCTGCTGGATTGCATTTTTCAGGTTTGTTTATATATGTATATACACACACACACACACACATATATGTATTTTCTCTTTGTCTCTCGACATGCTGAATGGTTGGGTCAGCGTTCATCTGTTGTCATGGAACCTGCTACTTGATTACAGAAGGGCAGCCAGCTCATTTTAATTCTTATGGTGTGTTAAATGAATGATTTCAATCCCCCTGCATCAAAAATGATAGCTACTTTCACTAAGAGCTGATCTGATGAAATTTTCATTCCATCCTTAAACATGAGTGGGGTTTTGTTTGTTTCTGTGATTACTTGCAGGCAATATTTTTATGACAAGCCTCTGCTTATTTTATTAGTAGGCTGGATTTGTGTGTACAAAATGTCTTGATGCCAGTGGATCCTTATTCTTCTGGAGGGAGAAAGGTAGCACTTAATAGCTTTCTTTTTCCAAAGCAGTGAGCTTGCATGTAGACCTGCTGCACTGAAATATCTTTTAAATTAGTCAGCAGTTGAGTGCTGTCTTAATAATACCTTAATTATATCTGTGGTGTTTTTGTTTTTAAGATTTTATAGAAATGTAGCCCTTAAAGTCAGTGTGTCATATGCAGTTAGATTCACATTAACAAGTACGGTTTGATTTGAAAGCAAATAGTTGAAATGATGTGTTGCTCAGCCACGAGACTTCCCACATGGAGCCGGAGTGTCTCGTGCTGTCTGAGCTCCAGAAAAGCAAGTATCGTAACACCAGGGCAAATCTGTCGTCCCCATTTCTATCTCCTGCAGTGCAGATTGCATTGCAAATGCATGTATATCCCACATAATGTCTAGTAGCATTTTTTTTAATTGTTGAAAAGCATATTCATTTATGACTACTACTTAGGCTACTTAGGCAATTTTCTTTTTTCTTTTTTCTTTCTTTTTTTAACATGCCGCTATCTGGGGCCATTTGAGTACCGACAAGGTGATGTGAGGTTTTTGATTCACATAATATGCAAGTAAATTGATGTGGAGATTTTCTTGCAGGTCATCTTTGAAAGGGTGGGTATAATTAAATAAAGCCTGCGATGACTAAATCTGTTTGTGCTAGAGGAGTGTGGGTGAGACACGGCAGAAATTTGGAATGCTTCAGATTAGCTTTCTAAAGATGCAGACTGCAAACAGACGCTGGGGGTGCACTAGATAATTTTTAGTTGCAATTGTACTGAATGCATCATGTGAGAAAACACCCGATCGTGCTCGCAGTGGTAGCTGTGTAGTGAAAAGAGAATGCAGCGCCCTGTGGCTTGACAACTACTGGAAAATTTCATGTGGAAAACATCCTGTCCAGGCTTTTAAAAATGCAACAGAAGAAGCAACCCAGGTGTTCTAGGGTAGGCCTGCCCAGCAAGCGGGTCAGGGGTGGGGTGGTGTCCCTGGGGACGCCTGGTGTGTGAGAGCCCAGAACCGGTGCCTGAGCTTGGGCAGGGCTGAAGCTGTGCAGCAAGGGGAGCCGCCTGACCTCAGGCAGTTGTGAAAATCGGCTGCTGCCACGCAAGGAACGTGCCCGGTGCTGACTAGAAACGCATTAGCTAACGGTGCAACTGCAGAGCTGCAGAGCAGCGCAGACACCCGTGCGCGGACTGCTGTCTGGAGTTCTTCTGCAGGTGATGCGAGTGAAATGTAATGGTACTGCTGCAAACTGGGGTGTATGGCTCTTCTAAAGAAATGACATCGGAGAAGGGTAGGATGCAGAAGCTCTATAATTAAATACTAAACTAGAATTACATCACTTTTTTACATTCTTTCCAATAATCCTATGTGAAAGCAATTTCAAAGAGCGCATTTTGTGTCTTTGGTGCTTAGAAGACAATCTAGTCATTTGAAGTATATAGCATATTGTCCATTTTAGTGTAATATTTATATTTTAAGTAATATTAATGTCTGTACTTTTAGATACTTGTGTATATGCAAATACACACCCACGCAAAGAGAGATTTTGTTTCCTTAAGACTCATTTTTTTGTCTCAATCTCTGTAGTCTAATGGAGGTATTGCAACGTTTAGGCAGCGAAGTGGTGGGAAACATGTAACCTTTGAAGCTTTCTGGGTAGTACAGTCCATCTGGGCCAGGGAGCTGGGTTTGCCGAAACTGCAGCTTGCCACGGGCTCTGCATGAGGTTCAGAACTGAACTCTGAAGAGTCCACTTTGAGTAAAGATGAAAAAAACTCAAAGGGAACTGAGGCAGGGCAGGTTTCCTGAAGCCTCTTAACACTGTTTTGCCACCCTTTTGATTAAAGAACAAATAAATTATGCCTTAATACTGATGTACAAAAAATTCTATAGTTTCGCAGTTATTTAAACTAACAGGTGACATACAATGTTCAATGCTTGCTAATGTTTTTCTTCTGTCGGTATGCAAGCAATGGACAAGTAGATGTCATACACCGAGAATGAAGGTCCTCTTGCGTATGCTGGATTCACATCTGATCACGTATGACTATACGATTGGTTGTGCACCTCAGACTTGACCTAAACACTGGCATTCTTAATCAAAGATGCATGTATGTCCTGTTGTGTTTAGGGGTGTATACTCATGGAATAGTCAAGTCACACACAGCCAACTATGTGATATAGGAAGGAGTTGTCACTCTCAGGAGAAATAATGACAGGAACAGGACGTGGCTGCTTAGTCTGCCACAGGTTTGCATGTGGTTCCTTAAATCAAGGAGTACTGAATGGGCATCTGTTCAGGTGCTTCACATCTTTAGGCTGGCTCTCCTTCCTCTGAAGGGTCTCGTGGAGATCTATCCTGAAATTTTGGTAGGAATGGTTGGATGTATCTTTTGCTGGGAGAGTTTGAAGGAAAGAAATAAAAGAATTCCAGTGGATGGAGTAGATGACCATAGTAGCATGGATTTCCTGCCTAATAGAATCTGTAAGTTCTGAATGGTGAATGTCATGAAATTACACGTTTCCACTGATTTTGTGCACTAGATAAACTTCATTCAGTATGTGTCAACTTGATCTTTCAAGGATGTTATTGTATGAAATCCGTTCTACATATAATGGGTAAGAGGATAAAACTACTGTTTTTGTAGTTTAGTGTAAAACACTAAACTTCTAATGGGAGAGTGATTGTCAGACATCAGTGAGCAGCCTTTTCCGAGGATGCGTTGGTATCCCCTTTTGCAGATGAGAGCTAGGATGCAGATTGCTGCGAGACTTTGCTTGGCTCACAGAATAGTACGTGCTGAGCTCAGCTCTCGGTGTTCTCTGGCCGCAGGTGCTCCGAATGGCTGTAAGTCAAATGACATTGCTTCAAGTTGAGCACACAGAAAATGAAGAACCTATGAAGGTCACCTCCCTGGGAATAAATGGCTAGTATCATACAGAAAAACTGTGGTAGCTGGGGGGCTAGTATCCCGTTAATCAGTGTTTAGTGGGCTTTGATTTGTTTGATTTTCAAGATCACTCGCTGAAGGCTCAAGACTGGTCCGTCCCAACAAGCAGGAAATCAAGCATAGGCAGCAGGGGGCCTGCATGGATGAACAAGATATGCCTGAATAAACCCAGATATAAAAAAATGTAAGGGTACATGAGGTGGAAACAGGGACAGGTGACCTAGGAGGAGTATAGAGGCACTGCCTGAGCTTGCAGGGGTGGGATTTGGAAAGCTAAAAAACACCTGGAGTTGGGTAAGTCAGGAGACTTGAAGGGCAATAGGAGGGGCTACTGTAGATATATGAACAGAAAAGGGAGTCTAGGGAAAATATGGACTCACTGCTGAAGGGGCAAAGGATCTGCTAACAAAGGACATGGAAAACAACAAGGTACTCAGTGCCTTCACGTAAGTCTTTACTTAAGATAATGCAGTGTCACTGTAATGCTACTTTGAAAGGTCCTGGCAGCTGAAGGAGGCTCATGAAGGCTGGAGATGGCCCTCTATGATGACATGACTGACTTGGTGGAGAGGAGAGCAGTGAATGTAGTTCACCTAAACTTTCAGTATTGTCTCTCATAACATTCTCGTAGAAAAGCTGATGAAGTGTGGGCTAGGCAAGTGGACAGTGACGTTTTAAGTGGTTACAATCAGCAGCACAAAGCCCAGTTGGAGACAGTATCCCAGGGGTTGGTATTGGGTCTAATCCTGTTTAACATGTCACTAATGACCGACATGATGGCCAGAGTGCTGTCATGGTAGGTCCGCAGATGATACAAAACCACGAGGAGCAGTTTATGCGTCAGATTGTTGGTGCTGCCATGCAGAGGGACCTCCATAGCCTGGAGAAACAGGCAGAAAGGCATTTCATGAAGTTCTATGAGGTCCTGCACCTGGGAAGGAGTAACCCATGCACCATGACATGCTGGAGGCCAACCTGCTGGAGGCCCTGCGGGTTCTGGTGGACAACAAATTGACCAGGAATGCCCCCTCGCGGGAAGGAAGGAAGGAAGGAAGCAAGCAAGCAAGCATTGCCAGCAGCTTGAGGGCTGTAGTCCTTCCTCTCTGCTGCTCTAAGACATATCTGTGTGCTGGGTCCAATTCTGGACTCCCCAGTGCAAGAGAGCCTGGAGCGAGGCGCGGAGGAAGAGCGCAGTTGTTAATGGACTTGAACCATGCGAGAGTTTCTTGTGGAGGTCACTAAACTGGCACTGATTGTAGAAAGCAAATCTGATTAGAGTGCAGTAAGGGAACCAGAGGGTCCTGTACAACTAAAAAGCTCTTCAGGAAGAAAAGTAGAACGAGTGTAATTGCCCCAGTTATAGGTAATTTCATTAATCTTCTGTGTTTATTTAGTTTTAATTATAAACAAATTTTAATGTGTATTTTTCAGTACAGGCAATTTGTGAATATAAACAGAATTATTGAATCATTTTAGTTCAAGATAGAATAAAAATTATGTGTGCAATGTAGTTGTTGTTCAAACATCTTCCAAATGAACTGTTTCACTACCGCTGGGATTAATGTTTAAATTTTCAGAGCTTTTATAGGAAACTTAGCCTGTGTATTTATATGTTAGCAAACTACTAATTGTTGCATAACTTTAAGCCTTTGTGTGTTTATCTCTCTATTAAAAGAAGAAAAACTCAAAGGGAAAGAATTATTTATTTTTGTATTAGGCATATATAGCACAGGAAAATAGATTTTTAAATATGGATCAGAAGATACGGATTATGGAACAGTGAAAAGGTTATGAGAAAGCATCCTTTTAGATATTTGACTTTCCTTTAAACTCAGTGATAAGTTAATGGTAGTTTTTACTTAGAACCGATCTATTAAATATTCTGTGTACCATATGCAGATTCTGAAGTGTTTGGGGGATAGCAACATTTCTGTTATGTGTTGCCCAGAATAACTGATATTACTGGTATGTTATTGACCTTTTTGCTTTTTTTTCTTTGTTAGTGTTCACATATTTCTCTTGGTGTTTTCCATATTAAATATTTATTTACCTCAATATGTTTCTGGAGCTTTGCAAACTATTAACAAAAGATCATTCAGCAGGGAGAGATGGAAGAGTTTTTTCTTGTTTGTTTGGGGTTTTTTTTTTTGTGTGTTTGAGTTTGTGTGCTCAACTTCTGGTTCCAAGTACATCAACATACCTGTATTTCATTTCATATTGTCATGAAACAGGAGAGCTGTTAAGGTGTACTCATGAGTTCAGCAAATTTTACAGTTACTGTTCAACACCGTAGCTTTACTGATCATCTTGACTCATACTTTTGATCCACATAACCTTATCACAAACATGATTAGAAAGGCTGAGGAATTTTTGTTTTTAAATCAACATGAGTTGTTATTGTGAGCAGTGCAAATGCACTAGGTTAGTATTCGTGATAGGTGTGACTCGAATTTTTCCTTTCTTGTCATGAAGCTTTTTTAATCTTGTATATTTGTCTGTTTGTATTAAAAATCTGTATATCAGTTTATATAAAACTCCTGCTATATTTTTACAGGATATGAGAAGCCAGACGATGTTTCGGAGAAAACTTCTTTAGCTGATCAAGAGGAACTGAGAACTATATTCATCAATCAGCCCCAGTTTACCAAATTCTGCAATAATCATGTCAGGTATTAACTTCAATTTTAATAGTTATTTAATTGCAGGATGACTAGAAGAGCAATGCTACTGCTTTTACAGAGCTTACGTTCAGGATTTTTGAGAATGGAGTGGAGAAGGTTTGGGTAAGAAGTTAGAGGGAATTGCAGTCAGAAATGCGTCAACTTCACAGCTACACCATCAGCATATCCCTAGATCCCATAGAGTATGGATTTTTTTCTTCAGCTATCAGTTCAGTTGATGTTGAGTTCATATTTGAATGTATTTCTGAGAGCACAAAACATATTTTACTTGAGCATGGCATTGCTTACGCTTTAGAAAATCTGCACCTTTTTCAGTTAACCAGCTACAAGGATACTGTTGTTGCTTATGGAACTATTCTTGAATTTCCATTGTGGACTTTAGCCGTTGTCATGTATTATGTAATTTTCTTCTATTGGATTTTAAGTGAATATAGTATATTTAGATCTGATAATGACCTCCATTATTAACTTTAAAAAAGAGGTTAACCTATTCTTATTAGCATCTGCCTGTCAGTTTTGAGTATTAGTATTGTTTTAGATTGATAAATGGTGGCAGTCTGTTCTTAAACAAATAGAATGCTGACATAGAGCCAGGAGGCTGTTTTGTGTGCATGATTTAGCTAAGATTATCACAGTAAGGATAAACTGTTTTCACTCTTCCAGCCAAGCAAAGTTACAAGTAATATCAAATAATGTATCAGTTAGAAGAAAAGCACACTTTTATTTCAGTGATGGGTACAGTTTTTCATATTTTATTAACATTTTATAATTTTTAATTATTGCTTATATGCTGTATTTAAATTCAGTTGATCTGGTTAGTAGAATTTTTAATCCTGAGGATACATGGAATGCAAATTCATAGCCACCTTTTCTTGGTCCAAAGTGATGTCTGTAAAAATCTTTAAAATACTGTTTTAGGCAAAGTTAGTCTGGCAGCTAGATTAGATCTCAGTGGAGGCTCTGGTTTATTTCATAGCTTGTATAACTGAGAAGGAAGGGACATAGTTGAGGAGTTTCCAGTACTATACTAAGGGTTCGTGCCTTTGTCTTTCTTCCTCAGCACTGCAAAGTACAACATAATCACATTCCTGCCAAGATTCCTTTATTCCCAATTCAGAAGAGCTGCTAATGCATTTTTTCTTTTTATTGCGTTACTTCAGGTAAGATCAACAATAAAATGTTAGTGTTTAAAGATATTTATGCAGCAGGCAGTGATGCCCCCTTTCAGCAGAGATACTGAAATTCTAGTTCTTCTGAGCTTGATAACCTTGCAAAAGGCAAGGCAAGAATTATTCTTGGGGATACCTGTTTTACGGAAACAAGGGGTTCCTGAACTACAGTAGGTGTTTCACATTTGGACGCTAGGTAGCTGCACTGATTGGAAAGAAAGCATCCTGGCTTTCTTGTATCATCCCTGTGGCTTTGTCCGGTAGCAGTTTATGGAGATCTCTGTGAATAACTATCTCTGACCCAGCTTATTGAAACTTTTTTGAAGAAGTACATAACTTTTTTTCAGATATACTAGAATATTTTAATTTCACGATAGTTGGCTAATAAAGTTAAGACAGATGGTGCTTTTTGTGTAATACTTTTGTATATAGCTGATGATGAAAAACTGTACTGTGGGAAGGGACAAAGATAATTATCATTGGCTAGTTCTGCATTCCAATAATATTTGGTAGCAATTATGCAAAAAATGACATTTTAATGCATATTTTACAATGTGTGTGTGGTGGTTTTTTTTTTTTTTTTTTTTTTTTTTTCTCTGTGGGAATCATTTTGTTAGGAATTAATGTAAGGGGATAAATAAATAAATAAAAGCACTGCCCTGTATGCATTCAGGGCAACAGGCTTCAGCAAGTGAATGTTGATTCCTGTGTAAACACTCCAGTTCCTTTACTTGGAAAGGATGAGCGCTTGGAAAAGTTTCTTAGAATGCAACTGTGTAAAGTGCTTGCACTTTCTTTCCTAGGAATCTGTAGACAATAATACAGATAATTAAGAATGATGAGGCATCAATGTATGTCATACCAGTAGCTCCCAACATTTACTTTATGTACACAGGCATTTGTTTGCATGCCTACACTTATTTATCAAAAATGTATTTCTTCCGATAATCTGGCAGAAAGTGGTTAATTGGGATTTGTTGATTAACAACTAGTACAAAATATCTGTTATAAATTAAAATTGTGAGGAACTAAAAATGCCTTTGACTTGTGTCTGCTCTGATACAATTCTGTAAACTGAAAAAAAAATCTGTATTTCATAAATACATATTTGATTTGAAACAATGAAAAAGGTGAACCTTCTGCAGATACTAAAACCTCTGAAAGTTTCTGAAACCTCTAAAACTTCAGAGTACTGTTTAACATGTAGCTTTTCGTAAATTGTAGCATCTTCTTTTGATTCTAGCACAATGTCCCTCACTTGAAATAATCAGTGTCCTGGACAAGTTCTGCTTCTTGTAATAAAAACACTTTTTTTCTAGGAATGCAAACAAAACTTCTCTCTTTCTTTCTTTTTAACAGCAAATTCCAGATGTATCACCAACAGGTCGTTACACAACATTGGTTCCTCTCTTATTTATTTTAGCTGTAGCAGCAGTCAAAGAGATAATAGAAGATATTGTAAGTATTTAATAGAAATATTTTGTAAATAACAATCATACTTGGATGGATTATACTGCGGGGTTTTTTTGAATAAATGTGTGTGAAGCCGCTCTTGGCTTCTGGATGTTGTTGAAAGTTTCTAAAACTACTGAGGATAAAAATTAAGAATTATGCTCGTGGTATTATGTTTTGAAAGTCCTTATTATATCTAAAACTGATAATCACTGTTTTACCATGGTGTTAATGTTTGTTATAGAAGGTAATACTTTTTTTTTAATTAACTCATTGTAACAGTTCTTATTAACAAAGTACCAGCATATTGCAGGTAAAGTGTGATCTGTAACTAAAACTAGAAAGTTCTACTGACTCCAAAGAGCCCAGTCAGATGCAGAGTGTTGACAATATTCTCATCAAGGGCTCTGATAAAAGAAGATTGGAATTTACTGAATTCATCTCAGATGGAATCTACTTTAAAACTAAGTAGCCTTTAAAAAAATACCTGATTGGATAAGTTGTTTTTTCTTCCTTCCTGAGCAAAGTCCTTTATTCTCACTAATAACCCTTGTGAGCCGAATTTAACTTCAACCTCTGAATGATGTACTGAAATTTTAAGATTTTACAGAATTTTTCTTTTAATTTCTTTGTTTCTTTTAGTGTTTCTTATGCTGTGGTTATACCAAAATACTGTGTAAACAAGTCTCTCATTTTACCTACTATAATTTAGCTGCTGAGGGAGCAAGCAGTAGTTTTCCCTAGCAATGACAGGAGCTTCATTTTGTTGACAAGAATCTTCTTAGCACCTCAGGCGCAATCACTGCTAGTATTTACCCTAAAAGAGCAGCAGAGTGAGCTTCTGTTCAGTTTGCAGCATCCTAGTAGAGTTTCTTTCTTTCATAGAGCAAAGGCAGAACTTAGAAATGCTGGATCATAGGATAAACCTGCTCAGGAAGAAAGGAATTTCTTATTGCTAGATATTTTGTTTAAACTAGTATTTTTGTAACCTTTTTGTAACCAAAATAAGTTTGGTTATGCCTTGAAAATGCCTTTTTTTTTTAAGCTGTTTCTTAAAAGTCTTTTAACAGCTATGTGAAAACTCAGAGCCACCATTGCCTTTTTGGTTGTAGGCTGGGGATTTTACTGTTTTGTTTTTTGTCCAGAGTCTGTAGGGCATTTGCGTGAAAGTTGTCATATAGTTAGCTTCATTCAATAACCGTTACTTGATATCTGATCTAAACCTGATGCTTGTTCTGATGCTTGTTTGAAGAATGAAGGATTTTGATTTTATTTATATATTTCTAGAATCATGTTCCCGTTGTTGTAGAGGACAGGGTTATGATATATAAATAATAATATGGTACGTAAGTACAGCACTTCTGTATCTAAAGAAGCTTGACTACATAGCGATTGCCCACAGGGGAGGATATTTTAGTATTATGCTCTTAGCATGGAACTAGGAGTGTTTTCTTCCTAATGATTATGACTATGCGAGTAATTTATAGTTCTGTTAAAATGTTTTAAAATCAATTTATTGAATTCACGAGTGTGAGGGAGTAATAAATGTAATGTTTGTCTTAAATGTGAAAGCTTTTTTGTGTTAACAGGCGTCATTAACCACTATGCATTTTTAATTCAGAAAAGGCATAAAGCTGATAATGCAGTGAACAAGAAACAAACTCAAGGTAGGAAATTTTTTTTTTAAGTCTCTTAACTGCAGTTTCAGGAATATTACTGTGGTGTTTTTTTTTTTGCGAATGGTAGTAATGTGACTGAGTACACAGGTAATTGCGCTGAAAACTGCTGTTGTAAATTACTTTAAAAATTTTGAACCTAAACATTTAAAATGATAATTTGAAGCCATTTTGTAATCATAGAAGAAAATATGATCTAAAAAAAATCAGGACGGTTCCTAAGAAATTTTTAACTCATTTAACACAAATGATGGAACCACGTTATGATGAAAAGTCTATGAATTTGTAAGTTCACAAAGCTATTCCACCCACAAATTTGAAATATTTCAGTTTTGGAAAATGTTGGAACTAGAAGGAAAAGCCATAAAATTGATAATCTCCCACACACACACACGCTGCTGCCAAACAGTGGCTAAAAAATGAGTGTGGGTAATGAAGGTGCTACCAGCTAATATGTTCTGTAATGACACTTGCTGGGTGGAAAGTTCAAGTTAAATTCCCACTTTGCTGTTCTTGAACTCCTTGTGTTAGCTGTTCTGAAGTACCCCTTTCTTGACATGGCTGGTCTGGTTGTTTTAACAGAGAATGACTGAGTTTCCTGTTATTTTGATGTTGACGTATTTTATCCTTTTCACAGAAGTGAATCTTGGCTTAAGATTCCACTCACTGGCATGCACTGGCTTAAGATGTTATATAATCAGAATTGCCTAACACTGTTAACTATTAGAATTTTTTATTATTTCAAACTCTACATTTTTAAAGATATATAAATTGTCCTACATAAATTGTCCATAAATCTTAAATTAACTAGTTGCTCAATAAGAGATATGGAAGGAATAGGGTAGTGGCACAGAACACCTGATTCTGATGAATGTGTTGACTGAAAGCATCAGTAATTTCCTAGTCTCTAATTGCTTAGACCATAAAGCATCTGAGCTTCCCTTCTAGGTTGGACATTTTTAGCAGCTGTTTTAGGTAGTGATAGGAGAGATGTTTAGGAATGTCATACAGAGAACAGGACTAGAGGAAACAGATACTGGATAAAAACAAGGAAAAGCTTTGTGCAAAGAAAAACATGTGGCAATGTAGTTGCCACTTTGTTTCATCAGGAATTCCTATATTTTGAGATGGTGAACAATTTTGATTAACAGAGAGTCTTCAAGCACCTTTTCAAACTTTCATCTGGAGTATTAAGTTTTAAATGTGTAGAACCTTGTTGTTTTGTTTTCTCTCAAACCTTGATTACCTCTCATGAGGTACTTCGGTTTCTAGTCCTAAAAATCCAGGCATATGAAAAACATCTTTGAGTTGAAATTCTAATGAGAATGCATAAAATATTGCTAGCACTGAAAAAAAATGATTTTCTTTAATGCTAATGGTGATTCATATAATCACAACACTGACCTTAGTGTACAGTTGTCAAAGCAGTAATTTAGAGTTAATCAGCGTGGTAGTCTTTTTATATCTATTCAGCAGTTCTTTAGCCCTGAAAAGTAGCCACTTAGTGTGTTATAAATCCAGCTCCACTTTCGATTATTTTCAATCTATAAGATTGTTAATGAAATAGTATATGCATATATGGGTCAGTGTGGGTTTCCCTTAATTTGCCTGATCTTAAGTGGCCATCATTTGATTCAAGCCACCCTAGTAATTAACTTCCCAAACTTCCATTACTATGAATACCTTTTGCAGAAGGTTTTCGTTTACTGAGCTGCATTGGGGATGATACCCGTACTCCAGGTTGAGTAGCCAGACGCTGGGACGCAGCCGCACGCTGGGGCACGGTGAAGCCTACGCTCCCGCAGTGCGGTGAGGGCTTCTGTCGGAGAGGTGGGCCCTGCCTATCCACAGCCTTGGTTTTGAAATCTAGTTTTTAGAGAAAAGCTAGCTGAAAAAAGGGGGCATGCAGATTTGAAAGCCAGGCTTCTAAAGCTATGACTTTTTACAGGCACATTCTCTAACAGTTATAAAAAAAAATAAAATAAAAGAAGGCAAATTGTAACACTACTCCTTTTTTCTTTTTCTTTTTTTTTTTTTTTTTTTTTTTATTTAAACAAGCAGGTTTGATTGAATGCCAGTCTATGTTAATTGTGCTAACAAGCTTATTGGATTAAGCTGAGGGTAGAGCACTCCTGAGGCTCCAGGTCTCACAGTGCTTTCTCATGTGTGACTCATCTGCTTGCAGGCTCATTTTAGCTGACTATGCTAGATAAACCCGCCAAATAAAACCAACCTACGATTTAGTGAGTTAAACTGGCTCCTTCCAGAGTCTAACCATAAGCAGTGAGAGCGTGCGTCTCTGTGAGGTGAAGACAGAACTTCCCTTGGCAGGAGCAATGCAAAGCTTTACTTCTGTCTGTACTTTTTAAGATGCTTCTGGACAACTCTGGCAGCTTCAAAATTGTAAAACTCCACTGTCATAGTTATGCTGTTAATAGAACAAAAAGAAAAACTAATTTGTGGCACAGTTATCAAGTGTCTTTAGTTACTTGGGATAATATTTTTACTGTCCTCATGCTGTGGATCTTTGAGGTATGTGGGAAGTGGGAACAATCCAGGCAGAATGGTGATTTCCATATAAAAACACATTTTTTAAATTGCAGTAGCGATACTTAAAATGAGTGGAACGTGCTTGCAGTATTCATTACAGGGTCAGGGAAATGTTATACTGAATGGCATGGATCGATTTGGGGGATTGATGATATATTTATGGAGGTGGTATCTCCAGATGATTGGCTTTATCCTGAGTTCCATGATACGCCAATAACAGTAACACCTGAATCATAAACCTACTGATGGCTTTGTGTGGACCTGTTTCAGGGCATGATCCTCTTGTCAGTATTTAAACTGAGCAAACATATGTTCTTGAATTGCCTTTTTTTTTTTTTTTTCAATACTACTTTCCAAATTCAAAAGAAACTTTTTTTTTAACCATTTTTTTTTTTAGAAAAAAACATCGGTATGAACATCGGATTTAGTTGATTCTCATATCCTGTAAAATATTGTGATTTACTTTGTAATAAGTTTCTGCAGTACAAAAGGTGTCATATAAAATACATATTCCCAGAATTAATGGAAGCAAAGCGTGCTTTTAAGTGTTCTGTAAATGTATTTGTCGGTATGGCTTTTGTTAACACCTTGAACATATACCTGTATGTTATTTATTTGTACAACAGGAGAATTTTCCTTTTTTTTTTTTTTTTTTTCCAGTGTTACGGAATGGTGCATGGGAGATTGTCCACTGGGAAAAGGTGTGTGTGTGTATGTTTTCTGGGGATATTTATAATTATATTATCATACTTTTTCTCCTAATAATTGTCATTAATAAGAATGAACTGGTATCATGGGAAAAGCCTAGTTTTTTGTATTTTATTTTTCATGTTTGTTAATACTTGCCTCTTAAAATGTATTTTTACATCAAGTCAGTTCTGGTGACATGAGTGAGGAAACTGCCATTAAATAGTGGGGTTTAAGTTCAGTGAAAAATCATCTGAATAATATGATTGATTTAAGATTATTCACATGTAACAAGATTTTTACAGTTGCTTTGAATTATTTGTAGTGGTAGGCAAGAAACTTCATTCTGGCAAGTAGTTACTTTATTTATACGCAGATTTGTTTGGTTTAAAGCAATAGAACTTTAAAGACTCTTAAATCAACTTTCTAGCTATAAATGCTATATAGTTCATCCAGTCCCTTATTTTTATTAGTTTCAATACCTGATAACTTTAATCAAATTTGTCCCGCAATGAGTTGGAGGCAAGATTCAATGGAATTAGGTTTATAAGTTTGGGGAAGTCAACATGAGGGCTATAGTGCGTTGAAAAAGAACTGTGATCTTAGGGAGGTTAATTTCTTCTTTAACTTAGCTTCAGTCTACCAGTAGAATATTTATTTCCATAACTAGCAAAAGCAAAGCAATGTGTAGGGTAGATTAAAGGATAGATTTCTGGAGAACTGCAGTGACCTCTGAGTACTAATGCCTGTAGGCTTTTTTAAAAGTGTTTAAGTTTCTATCAGTTTTTCTAGCAAATTCAGCAAATAAAATATTTACTCTGCTTAGAACAAAGGGATAGTGTATTTTGTTTGAGACCATTAACCAATTCCCAGTTTTCTTTCAGGTAGATGTTGGAGATATAGTTATAATAAAAGGCAAAGAGTATATACCTGCTGACACTGTACTGCTCTCATCAAGGTAGAGATGCCCACTGATGCTTATAGTGTAGAGGCTGGTTTCTCTACCCTGCATTTATTTATTTATTTATTTAAGTTGTGATTGCTCCAAGGAAATAAAGTATAAACAAAAATGCTGCTTCTCTCAAGTAGATTTTTTTTGTTGTTGTTAATTTGGGCATTTGTAGTTTCAGGCAATATTTTGTTAATGTGTCAGTTAAAATTTTAAAGTAATACTGGCGTTCTTTTTCTTAGT
Source organism: Nothocercus julius (assembly GCA_013398735.1). NCBI lineage: Eukaryota > Metazoa > Chordata > Aves > Tinamiformes > Tinamidae > Nothocercus > Nothocercus julius. Next base: position 8,424,590 of record VZSV01000017.1, read on the forward strand.
AACAAAATTTTAGTTTGTTACTTTTGTATTGGATATAAAAAAAAAAAAAAAAAAAAGCTAAATCTGTGCCCAAACGTTGGGTCTCAGCTACTGTATTTAACCAGGTTGGGTGACTTTTTGATAGGCACGTAAGAAATTGTATATTAAAAACAAATCAAAGTATGATATATAACAGGCAACAGAAATAAATTTAATAGATATAGTCGTCAGTTTTGGTAGTTGAATCAGGAAAAAAAAAAAGTCAATGTAAGGTACAAACCATCAAAATAGCAGTGCCTTTATGAACTGAATATTCAATTTATTCTGTAGTATATACTTCAAATAATTTCATATACTGAAAGCAAGACTTCATTTATGTATAATCTATGACAATTACATGGTCAATCAGAGATTGTTTATCATCATTTCCTTGGACAGTTTTATTTAAGAAATTCACATCTTCTTATGTGGAAGATGCACATTTTTCAACATCTATTTGATCAGGTCAATAGCATAGTCTTTTAGTTAAGATTATTTTTAAAAGATCAATTGTATTTCACTTTCTTAGATGTTTTACCTTGAAATTACATACATCTGGTTTGTTATAAAAGTGGAATCATTACTGAAATATATATACTTATGGATTAGATATAAAACTTATATGGTCCCATTCATGAATCTGCTAATACATGCATAATAATAATGTTAGTATCCTACATGCATCTGTGACGGATTCTGGTGAATACTAGTACATGATTTATTCCAATTACCACTATAGCTCACAATTTAGTGTAGCTATTTATATAATATTTCTAACTATTTATTATCAAGTTTAAATAGATAATTCTGTTAATTCTGCCATGGTCTTTATTTGTTCATTGCTAGTGTAAATCATAACTTCAGATGTTTTCTCAATAGGTATCTTCCCTAAATCTTCTCTGCTCTTAGAAGCATTTATAATTTCTGTTGGTGCTTCTCCACCAATCTAGTCATAGACAATACACAAGTTTACAAGAACAGTTGTTCTGTTGGCTGATAATGGCTTCTTTCATGCCCACTGTCATGAGTTAGCCCTCATGTCTTCTGTTAATTAGTGTAGGCAGTTTACATCATCTTGGAATACTTGCATTATACTCCTCTGAAATAATCCTGAATTTAGAGAGTATAGTCTTTGAGTAGATTTCTTAACTGTTGTGCCTTTTTCAGTTTGGAAGGACTCTTGTATTGCAGTGTTCTCCAGTCATATATGTACACACTCGGAAACAGAAACTGCTTGTAAAGCCTTCTTTTTGTGCCTCCTCCCTCGCCTCCCCTCCTCCAACACCCTAATAATCATACACTGTATCTTGGTATATTGAAATTATTGAAATAAAATTTAGCTGCTACTGGACTTGTCGGGACTCTTACCTCTTCTTTGCTTCACCTTTTTTTTTTTTTTTTTTAAATATATTTCCACTTTGTCAGAACATTGTGTCTGAATGATGACTATCATTCATCTTGAATTCTTTTGTCAGACTTTCTTCTAGGATCCAACTTGCCATGATGACTGTCTGATTCGTGATTGCTTCTCTGGGTCCAATTTTGAAATCCTTACAGCTAAAACTGCTTCGTCAGTGGTGTTACTGGAGGCCTGTTTTCATCTTTCTTCCAGGAGAACACCTGCTGCCTTTGCATCATCTCCATCTGCTTACTAACATGTACTCTTCTTCTCAAAGTCTCATCTTCACATGGCCACCAGGAAGACCATGGTTCTGGTTTCTGGATGTTTATTGCTGGCAATTTACATTTTAGGCTTCTACAATAATCAGAATCTGTGGGCCTGCTTTTTATTCTAGCTGATAAAATCTGTTTCTTTTTGCCAGCAGTGAAAGTTTCTGGGGAAAAAGGGAATCTCAATTATTTTAGGAAACTAATCTCTTGCAGTGGAAGGACTCAACTCTCCAAGGCTTAATTCTCTTTTGTTCTTTCTAGTTCAGTATAAATTGAAACGTACAGAATTGAAACTGAAGATCCAAAATCATTTTCATCATGTCTACCTCTAAGAGTTCTTGTCACCTAACTTTTCAGGAAAGTTCATGGAAAATCTTTTTTTTTTTTTTTTTTTTTTTTTTTAATATATATTCATATGCAATAGCTAGAAACATTTCAGATGAGAACTAAGCAAATTGTTTTATCTTTAGTGTTCAATATCAATATTTTATGCAGCTTAAATTTGGTGCTTTAAACACTTCATTTGAATTAAAATGAGAATATTTGAGCTGTTTTCTTTCTGACCTGATTAAAATAGATTTTGAAAAACTCCTCCTCAGACATTTTAATTAACAATGTATTGTTTGTATAATAATTTCAAACTCTGTCTTTTTGTCTTTGTCCATTTGTTTTATTTTTTTCCTGTCACTTATTTTTCTGTTCTAATCATTTTTAAACTGGGATGTGTAGGTGGCAGTAGGGGAAGTAGTGAAAGTGACCAATGGGGAGCATCTCCCAGCTGATCTCATCAGTCTGTCGTCAAGGTTAGAATAAACTAGTTGCACAGGACGTGTACGTGGGTCCTCACTTACCAAATACAAAAGAAAATTGCTGCTTTGGTAATCTTTGCTTTGCTGTTCATCTTCCTTAAACAAAACCCACACCTTTTAGAAATTCAGAAAAAGTTCAGGTGATAAATGTATAGATCGTTACAGTGTATGCATGATGACACTCCAAGAAATGGAAACTTGTTTCAGCCCTTCTCTCTATTTTCACATTACCACCATTGAATTTTATCAGACAAGTTCTTATTAAACACACAGTAAAGCACTAGGATAACCACATGTTTAATTCTTTAAAACAAATTAAGAGGACTATACCTGTTCATAACAACTTACTATTTTCAGTAAAGAATATAGCATTGACAGGAGTGGTGGAGGACCCTCTGCACAAACTTGGATGTGGCACAGTCTCTGGTGCATGCAGTGGCACAAGCAGCGCTGTTCTTGTGTGTCGTGACAGAATGCATGTTCCTTAGACATGGCAGCTTTACGCTCGTGTCTGCATTGTTACTGCTCTTCCTTTACCCCTAACAAATAAATGGGCCTGCCTTGATCTAAGTGAAATCTGTTTCTTTTGGAGGTCACTGCTCTCTGCTCAAGTAATTCTAATTAAGCATGTGTCTCACTTGAAATGTCTTTGCTGCCTTAGTCTTCAGTGTTTCTTAAAAGTGCTTCACAAAAGTACTGTTTGTTCTTTTTGTTTTTTAGTTAACTCATAAAAATACTAGAGTTGGAATAAAGGTGGGATATAGGCAACTCCATCCAAAAAATCTAAGCAGAAGCTGTTTACATTTTTAGAACAGTTTGCCAAGGAGAAAATATTAGCCTGAAAGGAATTTTTGATAATGATCTATTGCGTTTTAATGCTTGTACCTTACAAAAATGTATTAGAATAACCTATGCAGTTTTAAATTTTTAATGCAATCATTAAGATACCAAAACATCCTTTAATGTTGGATTTAAATGCTAGAAAAGGAGGAGAATACTAGAAGTTTTAAAACACTGCACTGAAGTATTTTTCTTCTAGTTCTTACAGATTTTTGTGACTCTTCTGCATCTTTAAAGGGGATCAAAACTTGTTTCTACCATAGGTATAAATATTAGGAAGTCCATTGTTGTGTCCAGAAAATGGTAGCTGAATGGAATATTTCAGAAAACTTTCTGTATTTCCATTTTCTTAATATTTATATAATTTTTCTAAATAATATTTACATAATTCCATTTTTCTAAATAATATTTATATAATGAGTATAATACAAGAAAAGTAAGAATATTTTACAAAATTCAAAATTGGTACTACATGTTATACATCAATAAACAGTATTGAAAAATATAAATGGAGAGGATAAGCCGCTTATCAGTGTATGCTAAAAGAATAAACTGTTCATTTCTGCATAAACTTAAAAATTTTAATTTATTTAAGACTTCTTAAAAATAGCATTAAAAGAACAGATATTTTGAAATGTGTATTACGGTATCCATAATATGTATTTTTTTCTTTTGCAATAAAACACTTTACAATAACACTTTCATATCTAAACTATTGCTGAAAGTGTGTTTGTGCCCGCATATAAATTTAATACAAAAACTTAAAAATCCTGTACGTAGTCAACATTTTCTATCAGTGTTTGATCAAGAAGACAAGTTTTGGCAAACTGCTCTCTGGAAATGTAAAGCACTGTTAATGACTTTGTAGAGTTGATCATAAAGTATTTTAGTTCTGAAGATTTGATAAGGAAAAAAAACAAGCTGAATACATAAGTACGTATTACGTGAGTACAAAAAAATCTGTGCACTTTTGCATAATTTAAAATTAAGTTTGTTTTTTTTATATATATAGTGAACCGCAAGCTATGTGCTACATTGAAACATCAAACTTAGATGGTGAAACAAACTTAAAAATTCGACAGGTAGGAATTTCATTTTTGAATATACTGCTAAAATTGTTTTTAGCTTATCACTGCTTATTTAAAATGCTTTTCTATAGTTTGCCAAGAGAAGTATGAAAGCCCTTTAAGAAATTAACAGGAATTTTAGAAAGCTATGACATTTTAGAAGTTTGAATAGAAAAATGTGAATTATAAGTGTTATGTATTCAGTATATATTCAAGCAAAAGGAACAAATATTGTCTCATAAAACATTGCACTTTGTTTAGGTTTTTTCTTTAATAGATTGGGTGGGAGAGAAAGCTTTGTAGTTTGGGCATCCACTTTGGTTTTAGAGGACTGCTCTGAAGAAAGAATGTGATAGTGCCAGAATTGCCCTTGAGGGACAGTCAGAGAAGTTGCAGATGACAGCTTTTAACTAAATGTGCTGTCTGGATTCTGGGGCAAAATTGCTGAGTGTTGGGAATTATGAGCCTGTTTCCACCAAGGTATTTGAGAATATTGAGGTGACTTTTTCACTGTCTATACCTACCGACAGTGACAGCACAATGTAGTTGTCCTATTCGACACCAGTGGAGGTGGAAGTGTCTGCTTTAGATACTAGTTTGCTGGGTTTGCATTACCAAAGTTACAATACAATATAAATTAATATATATTAATATATTGGAAAGTGGTTTATAATATCATGCCACACAAATCTTGTTTGCAGGGTTTGCCACTGACATCAGATATAAAGGACATTGAAAGCTTGACGAGACTTTCAGGCAGAATTGAATGTGAAAGCCCAAACAGACATCTCTACGACTTTGTTGGAAACATCAGGCTGGATGGGCATGGGTATGTATATATGAGGAAAAAGATCTCAATGGAATCTGATACATGTTGTTATACTACTTAAAATATGAATGTTAAAATATTTATTCATTTAAGACTAGAAAGGTAAAATCTAATTTCTTACGTCTACAACTTGACTTCTTATACTAGATGACCTTCAGAAAACAATAGCTATTTTTAATACAAAGGAGTAGTTACAAAATTTCTAATAGTATTTTGGGATTTGTAACTCACTTTTTCTGCATCTCATTCTTTGTCTGTTGAAGCACTATTATAGAAGCTGAATATAAAAAGTTTCTTGGGTGTTTTCAAGTCTAGAGTGGAAGTCCACTACTATATACATCCAATTTTTCTAATTTAATATAAGAATGTTGAGTTCAGTTGTACTCAGACTACATCTAAAAGACATGTAATAGCTTGATTTCCTAAAAATATATTTCTGTAAAAATAAATAACTTCAGAGCAAGTATGCATGCTTTTAAAACTGCTTTGAGAATTCTTTAAAAGTGTTTACGTAACACTAATGTTGTGAGTCTTCCGTGGGGTCAAATCTAATATGCTGAACTAGAAGTATAAAATTCAATACTATATTCAGGATTGTTGAATTCTCCATTCCCAAAGACTGAGTTCTTTGTGTTTCTAGACATATATAAATACATAAGTATATTACTATCTAATTGTAATATACCTTTTTTATATTCCATTTTTTATTTGCTGATTTCTTACAGATGCATTCCAGGAGTTTTCAGTCGCAAGAGTGTGGATCTATTATAATTCCATTGTACTTGTCGTTCAGAAGAGAAAAATACTTACCTGTAGTTCTTCTCTGAAGATAATAGTTATAATAGATCCACACATCCATTCTTCTTCCCTGTCTAGGGGGGAAAACATACTTTCCAAAATTGAATTATTTAATTTTAAAATTTGGTTTACAAAGGAACATTGAGTGTGCTGCTGGCTATTATGCCGCGTGAATGTGTAGGAGCACACCATCTGCTGGTCAAGCAATTTACGATTTGAAAAATTCAGTTATGAAATATTTAGACTATATTTTTATGCAGTAGGATAATTCCAAAAGTGTGGCTCTAATATAATATTTACCTTCAGTGAAAAAGAATTGCAGGTAAGTGACTCTTTTTGGATCCTGATCTTATTTCCAACCTAAAAAATCAGGGATGAATTCTCTTTTTGCACATATTAGAGGCAGAGCAGATAAACCTGACTAATATTTACCCAGATATTTAAAGCTTTCCTTCCAGCAGTTATGGTTTCCACTTTATCTGCTATCATCTTAACACTTTTGCAAGTGCAACAAGAGAATAATGAATGTGTTTCTTCCTCTTCTGTTTTCTTTCACGTTAGATAACTGATGGGATTGCCGGATTGCTATGGTTCATAAATGTTGTGAATGGATAGACTTTTTCTGTGTCCTTCTTTTTGCCTTCATGAGAGAGCAGATTAAAGAAAAAAAGGTTCTTTTCACTCTTTGGGTTACTGTGTATTCAAGAAATAAAACTGCAGTGTAGTTATATTTCCTGTTAGCTGTATCTGTGGACTAGAAGAGCCCAAGGAGGTTTTCACCATTTCTTCACCTTCTGAGGGTGCCAACTCCTCTCTGCAAGGTGCAGCTCTTTCAGTTATGCTCATGAATGTATAGGAGTGTGCCACTTGGTTTTTGTACAAATACAGTTAGCTAGAGAAAGGTGAGAAGTGGCTGTCCTTTGAGACTTCAAATTTGAAATAATGATTAGAAAAGAGACCCAGAGGGAAAAGGGCGGGCAAATTAAAAGAAGGTCAGGTACTGACTCTCCAGACCTACAGTAAACTTTTCTTGAAGATTTTCTTTGGCAAACACTTTGGCTAAGAGTGAAGTGTGTTAGACAAACACTTTGATTTGTAAGCTTTCAAAGGTGTCACAGAAATTAAGATCTCTTAATATAGCACTGGCAGCCCTAGCAGGAAAGTATGCTAAAGCGATTGGACTTTGTCTTAACCATAATAGGCAATTTGTTTAGTAAGTGCATAAGTGAAAGCTTTTTAAACAGTTCTTGCAGTGTTGGTGGGAAAGGTTTGCTTCCCTGGAATCACAGATGCTTTGTGTAATGATTTTAAGATGCCTTAATTCCAGGGAAGTGGGCTATTCAAGGTGTTATAATATGAAATGAAAGCGCATACATTCATTACTGTTTGCTTATTACATTCATTACTGTTTGGTTAGTGAATTCATCTTTCCCATGAGGCTGTTGAAGAGCTCTCTAACTTTTAGATGTTTAGCTACGCTGCAGTTTTAACCCCAAGATGAATGAAAATGAAAATTATTGAAGTAAACTATTTTATGGATAAGTTGCCTGTGAATTTCTGTCATGAGAAATTCACTTAAATAGTGGTTGCAAATATATACAAAACAAAGACACTCCATGCTAGTTTTTGGGACAATAGGTTGGCTAAGCTGGGAAATAGTAGCAGTGTGTTCGGTTTTTGTTTCGTGAAAAAACATTCCAACATTTTTCTGGATTAAATACATTTTCTAGTTTCAGCAGGAACTGATTCCAAAAATATTTACTGCCAATGTTAATTCTAAGGAGGAAAGATGTGTCCTTTCCTTTTTAATTCCTGCCTTTTAATCTTCATAGCTTGTGTGTGGCACTAGAGAAGGGGAATATCTCAAGCCAGAAGAAAGAAACTGAAACTTGCTTGCTGAGATTGACTTTAAGCCCTATCTATCCAAAAGTGGATATCAAAATAACATGGTTTCCTCATGAATTATGGAGCTTATTTATCAGAATTGATATGCTGATATTAATTAATGTATAATCTTAATATTGTGTTTGTTTGAAACAGCTGTAGAGATATTGGTTTTGAAGAGAATGCCAAACACTAGAGCACTATTGTCAAATCTGAAGCGAAAGCTAGTATTGGTAGAAAGAAAAGTGAAAAATAGGACGTTGCTTGTCCCAAGGAAAGGGTAATGAACAAATGACAAATTTGAATTACATTTTATGTCTAACCTCAGCTGTCTAAATTTAAAGACTACTACAAATCTCCAACATCTCTTATCAATTTTTATTCTTGACTTACCTAGTACAATTTTAGAAGAATAATACAAGTAAATCCAAAACCAGTTTTGAGGTTTAAAGATGATACAGAAAATACAGCTGTAAATTCTACACAATTAATCAGGATCATAAGGGTTATTTATTTGACTGGGAAAATGGACTGAGAGTCCAAAGAAAATTATTTGAGAATTGCTTTGGAGAATAAATTTTATACAAATACTTGAGTTTCATTATAAAACTTCAGAAGAAACTCTGTAATCATAAATCAAAACTCAGATCTTTGGTCACTGCATTCAAAATTAAGTGGTAAGTAATATTTTTTTCAAACTTAAATTTTTGGGCACCCTATATGATTTCCTTTAAATTGTCAGTTTTTATTTAAGTCAACATACAAAAGACTTCAAAAAATTAAGTTCCAAGAGAATTTACCAGAAGCATCTAAACAGCTAGTGATGCTTGAAAAAATAGCTAGTAAGGTTTAGCAACTGCTGGTTGCATTTATTCTTTGAAATAGATAAACTGATGATAAAAATATAAAATTGCTTCCTTTTAGTACTGTTCCACTGGGATCTGATCAGATTCTTCTACGAGGAGCTCAGTTGAGGAATACTCAGTGGGTTCATGGAATAGTTGTCTATACAGGACATGATACAAAACTCATGCAGGTTTGTCACTTGGAATTTTTCTGAATTCTCTCTTTTATTACCTTTTGTATCACTGTTACACAGAATATTCTTTAAGAAAGCATGGTTATATTCAATATAGTAGTTAAATTGTTAATCTTTCTTAAGAAGTAAAATCAATAACAGTAAAGCAATTTCTTATTATAACCATCAGACAATTGTCAGTCAGTTATCCACAGAGTATTTTTTCCACTAATAATCATATTCAGTGGTGTTATTTTGTAATTTTGTGTTTTGAAAACTATTTTGTTAGCAAGTTGCATCGTTATAGTTTGCCTGTTCATCTTTTTTTATTTTTGACTGCTCCTAAAACTGTCCTGTTGTGGAGCTTTCTTTCAAGTATGAGGTAAGTATTCTTGTTAGAAAACAAAGTAAAATTTTACTCATTTGCAAAATAATGAGGAAAAAAAATCTCAGACTATGAAGATATTTTTCCTATTGTTGTTTGAAATATCCAAATTAAAAGCATTTGTCAAGAAGAAGAAATGTTTTCAGTTTGGTCATGCATGTCTCTTATTCCTGTTCTGATCTGTAAAATCTAGTTTGACTGCTTGAGTAGTATTAATTAGCGGTTGTCTTCTATAGTTCTGTTTCGGTGTTTGTACATACACTTTTAGTGTTTACTGGTAGCTGTTGCTTTTATGAGTGTTCTGTGTGATTATTTAAAGTGCCTGTGATACAAATCTAAAATTCAAATTCATGAGTTTGTCTTTAAGTGAAATTGTTATGCGATATGTGATGATCTATTTGTGGAAGAAAACTTAGAAAGGGATGCAATAATGTATACAATTTGAAAGAAAAAGAAAACAAGTATGCATACCTCTTAATATTGAATAGCCACTGTTGTTTTTGTCTCTTGCAGAATTCCACAAGCCCACCTCTTAAAATGTCCAATGTGGAGCGAATTACAAATATTCAAATTTTGATTTTGTTCTGCATCCTTATTGCCATGTCTTTGATCTGCTCCATTGGTTCAGCTATATGGAATCGAAGACATACTGGAAGAGACTGGTATCTTGATTTAAACTGTACGTTATAAAATAATTTATTAATATTTTAGTGTTCAGTTGCCATTGCTGTCTGAAAAGGAGGATATTTAACATGTTGCTTTTACATCAGTCTTTGTCGTGTGTTGACTGAAGTAATTAGGCTAGGTATGTCTGCATTTCCTGTTCCTTTAGAAGATTGATTGAACTCTCCAATCTCGTATCTCTATTTTAGGTAGTGTGAATTTACCTTTTTCATAGTTTCTGTTGGGGGAAAATAGGAAAGTGTGAGGTTTGATAGTGAAAATTACATTTCACAGTTCCTAATTTTAAAAAAGGCAAACTTAGTAAAGTCATATTTAGTAACTTGATTACTATGTGTAGATATTCTAAAGAGGTTATTATCTTAAAATGAAGAAATTAGTCAAAGGAGGGAAAGCCTGGGAAGTCTGTTTCTCAAAATTTGACATATTTTAAAAAATCAGCAGTATATGCTACTTGCCTTTTTTTTTTTTTTTTTTAACTGTGATCTTAAATGTTTTATGTCTTTTTTTGGCAGATGGTGGAGCAAGCAACTTTGGGTTGAATTTCTTAACTTTCATCATTCTCTTCAATAATCTTATTCCAATCAGTTTGCTGGTTACACTTGAAGTTGTTAAATTTATCCAAGCATATTTCATAAATTGGGTAAATATTATTCTTACTGCAATTTACATAGACTTCTAAAATCAAATAGTTTACAAGTAAATGAAATGATTAGTCAATCATTTCTGTAAATAATTTCTATGATTTCATTTGTCTGAATGAACATGTTTCAGATTTTCTACATGGTGTGAGTTTAAGTGCAAGTTCCTTATCGAAACCAGAGAAGGCAATAATAATACAATTTCTTTAGTGATTCTTTAACAGCACAGGATGATAATACAGTTTTCTTTAGCATTTCTTTAACAGCACAGGATTGATTTTTGGAGCAGGGGTGCTTTTTCCAATGCTTTGTCCCTTTTCATTTTTAATATTCAGGTATCAAAATTTCAACCAGAATGATCAAAAAAATGTGTTTTTTCAGTCCTGTAGTTTTAAACAGTTTTATCTCTTGTTTTTCTTTCTGGGCTTAGTCCACTCTTTTGTACCTTTCATTGATTTCCACCTCCTTCCCTGACACAGTTTACTGCTTTTGTACAAAGCCAGTCTCTACTGGTATAATCTTGTACTAAATAGGTGAAGATCATTTTGTTGTCTCTTAATTTTTTCCTAGTGAATTGACGGGATGGAGAGAAGGATTGACTTTTTGAAGTCATTTAATTGCTTTCAGTATCATGCCTTCAATATAAATGCCCTCCAAAAATGACTTAATGATATTGTTCTGAGGCCTCTGATCTGTTTTCTTGATCAAATACATGAAATGGATTTGTGTGCAAGAGATGTGAGGTCATACAAATATAAATAAATAGATATGTAGATATGTACAGTAGCAGGTAAAATGTCTTTTGATTTCAAAAGTTACATTTTTGCAAGCAGTCAGTTTCTTCATTTCTTTTGTGCTCCAGCACAAATATTGTTGATAAATAAGATAATGCAACACAATTCTTAATTTATGTTCTATATTCCAAAACAAGTACTTGACAAAGATTTTGGTGGGCAGAACAAATATAACCTGAGTTTGAATAAATACATTTAACTAGTACTTATACAGAAATCCTAACAAAGACACTTTTAACTTTTGTTTCTTTAATTTTGCATAATAGAGAGATAGTTATCTTCAAAAGTCAATTTATCTTTAATTAATCTTTATCTGTGACACTGGTTATTTACTGTCTTAAACATGTTTGCTGTGTGTATGGTTATGATACTGGTATAGAGAAGCTGGTCATCTACAATCTCTAGCATTGCGTGGGCAAATCATACATTTTTTTTTTAATTTATTTTATATTATTAAAAAACAATAAGGTTTGAGGTATCTTGGAACAATCAAAAGAAATAGGTACAATGTGCCTGTGTTCATCATTGTGTGTTCTTAAATCTATATCTTTTTTATCTCAAGAAATAATTATTCTACCATTTGGGAGTGAATGGTTGTGATACATTGCAAATAGATAAGACTGACTTCTCACTGAATATTAGAATATAGTGTTTCTAGTTATTAGTCTCTATTTTAGATAATTTTGTAAAGCAGTTTTTCAGCAATATAAATTACTGGGAGTAATCTCAGTAAATCTTAAAGCATCATATAGTTTTTTTGTTGTTGTTTTAAAGAGGAAATCTATTTTCTGTTTGGGATTCTTAAAAATGATATGACTGGGGCTTCCCCTGTTGAGGTGACCAGAAATAGATAATTTGTATTCATATTCAGTCTGCTCTTGTTTGTTTAGCCTCTCTATTTAGAAAGTACCATTTTTTTCATAAGAAGCTATGGAAGACAAACTTTTAAATATATATTTTTCCCTGTAGGATATAGATATGCGCTATGAACCTACAGACACTGCTGCTATGGCTCGTACTTCCAATCTCAATGAAGAACTTGGACAGGTACAGAGAAATTACCTGCTCCATCACTGTGTGGAGAATTATGCGAAAGTTTTTAAAATCTTAAATATTAAAATAAAATGAAGATTTACTTTTGAAACAGATATTCTTGCCTTAGCTTTTGTTTTATTTGCTTATTTCTTTTTTTTTTTTAATTTTGTTGGAGGGATTTCTTTAAAATACTTTGCAATACTTCTATAGTAAATATTTGAAAGCAGTATTAAATGAGCAAAAGATATTCTGTATGTTGATGTGTATGTGTTAATCCAAAATTCTGTATGGCATTATAATGTAATCCAGCATACTCTATTTCTTTTTTTGCTCCAGGTATTTATATGTTACATACGAAACAGGAGAGAAAAAAAAAAAAAATAGAGAAATTGTTAAGTTAGAGTTAGGGCTCTCAGTGACACGTTAAATTTAAATCTGTATACACACTTGCTATGATTGTGTGTATCTTTGTGTCTATGCGATTGTTTTTCCATACACGTTGTCTTGCTCAATAAAGACAATGAATATGCTGTAGGGCTGAATCATGGTTGTATAAAATGAAGATTTTTTTTTTTCTTTTTCTTTTCAAATGCCTTCCCTATTTTTTGCCACAGAAGACTGAAGGTAGTGAAAGACAGTCCTGGAAATTTGGGCTTTATTCTCTGCATTTTCCTGCAGTGTCCCCATGTAGTACTGATAAATCGGTCAAGCTTTTCACAAGAGATCACTAATTGTGTCTTTGTCATTTCATGCTCGGAGGCGTACTTGTAGAAGCACTACATGTTTTATTTGTTGTTTCATCCAATTGCTTTTGCAGTCTCACTTTAAAAACCTACCCAACTTTACACTTGCTAGTACACTGATTCAGTGGAAAAATAGTATATGTGAAGTGTACCTTTCCTTACATTTTCTAATCTATAAAATTACTAATTGATTCATTCGCTAATTTGAATGGGAATGAAAAATTTGTTATTACTCTCTGTTATTGTTGCAAAGCTAAACAGAGAGTTTTAGCCATTATCCCCCAACTTCCAGAATCTAGTGCTTGAGAGACCTGCCTTAGGGCCTGAGAGACCTTAAGAGACCTGGGAAAACAGCAACAGACAGCAGTTGTTTAGTCCACATCAAGGAGGATGAGACTTTTTGGGTCTAACTGGGTTTAACAAGTATCTACTCCACTCTGTTTCTACTAAAGTATGTGTGGACTAGAGATGTTGAAGAAAAGATTTCTTAGACGAGGTCTCCTGGTTTTCAAAAAGGGAGAATATTGGTGTTAGGGGGAGAAAAAAGGTAGTGGTTTGCCCACTGCAGTTCCTGCTCTCCCATTCTGCTTTACCACCATCACCACACACACACCCACACACACACAATCCCTCCTGAGGCATAAAACTGCTGTGGTAGATATGTCTTAGTAGTTGATTTGGCAAAATCATAACCTATCAGAAACAGAATCTTTAAGTTGGAGATGCTGAGTACATTTTAGTAATACATCATGCTACTATCTCCATCTAGAATATATAGTATAGTTAATTCCTAGTTAAGAATACTGTGGCCTTTTTAATGAAAATTTTTAATTCATTAAAACTGAAGCTTCAACTTGATCAAAGCCATTGTTTTATGTATTACCTTAAGATGAGATTTGAATTAGATTTAAAGCTATCACAGACTGTGTATTTTAGCTCAGATTTATAAATAATTTATGCAGTAATTTCTGTTGGGGAAATAGCCGTAATGTTAGGGAAGGGGGAGGTCCCGAGTAGATAAAAGGCAAGGTATTGCTTTTATTCTTGCAAATTGTTTTTTTCTTGCTTTCCTTTTTTTGAATTTAAGAAGATAATTCAGTCATAAATACACATTTAACACACATTAGCACATTTAATGTGCTAATAGGCATAAATTTTAATAAATAATTATTTTTAAATAAAATTAATAATTATTAATTAATTAATAATTAATTAAATATTAATAATATTTAATTAATTTTAATTAATAATTATTGAAAATTAATTACAAATCTATCGTACCATTTATTTAGGTCAAGTACATATTTTCTGACAAAACGGGTACCCTGACATGCAACGTCATGCAATTCAAGAAGTGTACTATAGCAGGAGTGGCATATGGGTAGGTGTTTCTTCATATACTCACTTCTGTATTTCTGTGCCTTTCTCTTCCTCTGCTTGTATGCACATATATACATAAAGTTAAAGCTAAATTTTGAACAAACTTGTGCTTGGTAGTAGATGCAATTTAGAGTCAATTTGTTTGTGTTTATGAAATGTTTCTTGTAAGAGGGCTGTAGTTTTTATCACCTCATTTAGAATGCCTCTTTTTTTGAAACAGAAACAGAAGTGTAGATATCAATGACTTAATGTCATAAAGCAACTTCAGTGCACCTCTTTTATCTATAGCTGTCTGTTTAATGCTAGAATTAAAAAATGACATCCCACATATTTGCAAAAAATTTCTGTAGTTGTCCATACTTCATATTTCATGTAGGTACAAGCTCTTACACTAAATGCTTTGCAGGATGAACAAGAATTTGGTTTGCATGAAATTGGATTTGTAATTGCCATATCTAATCAAGGTGTTTTTTATGGGTAGCTTAAAAGTGGCTTAACTCCAAATACAGATTTTTAACTATTAGGAAAACTCTCAGAATAATACTCTCCAAATAAAAACAGACAAAGGACATTATTCCTTAGTGTCCCCGGTTGCAGCCACATTCTTTGACCAAGTTTGTGAAAGCCTCGAAGTTCCAAGGCTGTGTTTTGCAAGAAACTTGTAAGAGCAATAAATAGAGCAGAAATGACTACATTTGAAATAAGAGCAGTAAATGAAATTGTCGGAAGATAATGTGGAATTTTAAGTTTTCTCACTTGTGCTAAAGTTTAGGCTTTTGTGGTCTTGGGGGGGAGCTTTTGTGGGATAATTTGGTTCCCTTTGAAGATCCAAAAGTAATTTTGAGATGTCTTATACATGTGTTTTCTTTTGAAAACTTAGATTCTCAGTGTAACCACAATGGAGTTTTTTTTGTTTGTTTGTTTTTAATAATTTCATTTTTAAAAATACAGTTTCAACACTGGTATTTCAGAAACTAAAGAAAAAACACAAAACCCACACTTTGTTTTGAGCTCACCTTCAGGCACAGGAGCTAGTCTTTTTACTTCAGTGAAACTGCTCTGAACCATCTATTTTCAAATTCTTTTTATAGCAGTTTTGTAAGCTGACGAATGCAGTAATGGTAGTGGCAATTAAAATCAACATTTGGTATTCAGTTCATTGTGCATCTTTATCTAGTTGGTATAGCATAAATTTTCAGACTTCTCCTTTGCAAAAACAGCATATTAATGTATTTTAGGAAAAAGTGAACTAATTTTTCTTGCTATGCTTCCCACCTGCTATTTGCCCCCTTTTGAAAAGACATTGGCCTTTTTAATGATGATTACCCTGTTTAGAAAGCAGTTTCTCTTTACAGCAAATAACCGTAACAGCATCTCTTATGGCTACCCTGTGAATAGATTCGTATTTTCTGTCTGTATTGGTGCAGGTAAGAGGAGTTTGGGAATACAGAGAAAAGGGTAGAGATGACTTCTGTCTTCCATGTTAAATGTCTTCTCTTGTTAAATGTAGTCTAATTTGTGATATATTTCAACCAGGTTTATCATAGGCCAGACTTTCACATCCTGTGGTTAGGCATGTTGATCAGTGATTTTTGAACTCAGGCAGATAAGCTGCATTAACATAGCACGCAAGGTTGCTTTTTGTTTAATGTGAAACTGCAGCATTTCTGCAGAAATTCCAGCAGTTATACATATTATTCCTTAATTGGGAGCAAGCATTTCTAAAATAAAGAAGAACAAAACTCATTGGCTTGGAGACTCAAGCTATGACAGGAAACGGGAAGAATTAGCCATGCACTTTTGAAGTTATAAGTCCAAATATAAAAGAAGCAGTGACTGGAGCGCTCTTCCAGGGTTCTGGGCAGTCAGAGGAAGAAATTGACCCCGTTTCTTTCTCCTTTTCAGTGTGTGCTCTAATTAGTAAGAAGATGTGTTAGTGGTGACAGGTTAGATGTGATGTGATGCCAGGTTAGATGTGATAACTGCCGAAACCAAACCAGTTTTGGTAGGTACAGAAAATAAAATCACACTACAATTAGATATTTCAAGTGAAACAAGGCAATATTTCAGCCTGATAAAGATTTCAAAATTTTCCAAGTAGTTGTCTTTTTTTTTGGTGGGCTTTTCTTTTAGCTGTGTTAACTGTCTACCTCATTCCCTTTTTATTTTAAAGATACTTCTCGGAAATCTGGATCAAGCTGTTCTGCCTCAGTTTCTGTGTACCTACTGTATTTTCTTGCATTAAAAATGAGTATATTCCAAGTTTAGACTGACATTTACGCCTCTCCAGAACAAAGTCACAATAACAGCCTGTTCAACTGTTACATGTTACACTTTGACATGGGCTTCTATTTAAGACAGTTGCTTGGTTCATATATACTGAAATACAAAGCAAGATTCATAAAGATGGATTCTGCTATTATATTAGCTGTTATATGTTAGCAAATAGACAAACCTTAAATCAAACAAAAACTGTCCTTTATGTTTTATAAGTCCTCTACAGAAGTATCATACTTTTTGCAATGCTCTATTGTTACCTAGGTACTGAGAAAATACTCATTAAAATGCTTTTAATTTTTTCTAGTAACAATTTCATTAACTAACTTCTCTTTTACACGTGATCTAATTTAGTAGCCTTTGTTTTTCCTCTCCTCGTGTCTATTCCTCTCTTACCTTTTGTGCAGCCATTGCCCTGAGCCTGAGGATTATAGTGTTTCTTCAGATGATTGGTAAGCTCTAAAAATAATTTAGTATATGGTGTTTGTTTAAGATTCATGCTTAATATCAGTGAGATCGATTTTTAGAAATAGAGCTGAGTATGAGATATTCTTCTCAGAAGCTGTTTTAGCTTCAGATTGATGGAAGCTGACTGAACCTTATACAGTTTTAGTATGTGAAAACCCTTGAGTGATTAGGTTGAGTACTTTGGAATAGAATTGTTAATATGGTAACTGAGCTGTAGCACAGTCATCTACTGACAATACAACTCAGAATAGCTATTGGAGAAAATGTTTTGGTTATTTATAAAGGTATTAAGGTAACTTTGACCACACACATATCTGCCATTAACTAGTAATAAGTTAGTAGTTACATGTTAGAAAAATAGTCTGAACTTGAGAGTGGAAAATATGTAATAAACTATTAACATTTTGTTATGGAGTCTTTGCTCCATATATGCTAATATGCTATGGAGTGCATATTAGCACTTCTTGTATGTGTTTGGGGGTTTTGTTTGTTCATTTGTTGTTTTGTTTTTATGAAATTGAGATGAAAGCACCCAAGCACCTGAAGCCAACATCAGTGTTTTTAACATGAATCTTAGGAAGACCAAGTCCTGGCTTCCTTTCTGTTCCCATCTGCATGACACCTTGTACTGTCTTCATTGTTCTTTCCTAAATAAACCATGTTCTATCCTATTCAGAAGTAGCTTAAATAAAAAAGGGGACAAAAATGCATTGGCAGTCTAAATTATCATTATATTTGTTGAAAGTTATTGCACCAAAAGCTATGCAGTCTCTTTAAAATTTAAAAGTTTGTGAGAAAAACTTGTTTTGCTAGATTGGAATTAATAATTTTTCTTCATTTTTAAAAAAATAAAATCTCACGCCATATGCACCTAAAAAAATCTCCGCACTACACATGTGCCCCAAAATTATACCCGTTGTAGTGGCCCATTTCTTACAAACATGTATGAGCACATTAGCTATGCACAAATGAATGGTTTTATTAAAATAAAATTAATGCTTATATAAAATTAAACATGTTTGCTCATATAATACTTGTTGTTTCCAAGTGGAAAACAGTTATACGTTGATCTAGTTGGCAGTTTCTTTATAGAGCTGAGAATTCAGAAATTAATTGTTTTTTCTACTGCAGATGAGATCTATACCCTGAAGTTTTTCTATCAGAAAGCTTTAAGCAACAAAGTTTAAACCTTGAACTCTAAACAAACAAATTGTGTTGTTATTGAAATTGCTAAGTTTCAGCTCCTAAGAGCCAGCGGCTTTGTGATTTTTTTATTTATTTATTTATTTTAATAAATACCATTCATTGAGAATACTTTGAATTTCTCACTTTTATTATAGGCTTGTGCAAAGAGTGGTCCTTGAAAATTTGTGTAGAGGAGATACTGTTGTTTCATATTTCTTCACAGTAACACAGCGGCTGTCTTCTGTTTCCATAGAGAACATTTAGACTACCTTTGTGGCTTAGTGTGACTGTGGTTTAGTCTCCAACTTAAGACACTGACTATGTCTGGGCTAAAACTTTGCGACCAGGGCAAAATCCGATATAACTGAAAAAAGAATACTCTTTCTCCAAACTAGACTCACTTTTCGGCCTTGTTTTGTTTCACCAAGGTGCCTTGTCTTTGCCTTCAAACTCAAGTGCCTTGTCTTGATGCTCAACAATCAGTGACAGTAACAAGTCTGCACCAGGAAGGAAACGTGTCTAGAAGTATTTAGTTTTTGGAGTCCTTAGCTTCAACCAGAAGCCTTGGGCAACATGGGAGTTGTTTGTGTGATCTTTCTTTCTCCTGAACTCTTGCCGCCTTGTCTCTCTTTAGTCCCTTCCTGCTCCACCACTGTTGCTACATCTTTATGCATCAATTTACTAGGCTCCTTTTTGTTAATCGGCAATAGAAAAGAAGCCATCGCCTTTCAGATTTCCCTGATATACCATGTCAGTTTGTTTTAACTCCCAGGCTTTCTGTAAATGTTTGCAAATCTATTTTGGAAGCACTGTTTTCTCAAATGTTATTTCTTAAGTCATATGTCCTTTATTGTGCCCTCAGTAATAACCAGTTGTGTACGTTAGTAGATTTTCACTTCATCCTGTGTTATCTGGAATCAGAAGAAAAACTTGCCTGCATTTAGGGGTATTTATGTAAATCAAACTTATCAAAGCTAGATAAATTTTGTTAGATACGTAACAAGATCCTGTTCATTTCAGTTTCTTATCATATGAGATTGCAGCCACAGCACTATGCTGCAGCTCCTACAGACAGCACAGACCCGCAGCACAGTTTGTAGATGACCGCAGCACAGTTGTGGAGATGATTTATGAATGAATTATTAAGAACCTGCTAATGGTGTTCATTCTTCTTAATTACTTCTAGGCAAGGCTCACAAAATGGAGAAGAAAAAACATTTAGTGACTCATCGTTACTGGAGAATCTTCAAAACAATCATGTAAGTGATACAGAAATAATTACTGCTCTTCTGTGGAATCAAACCTTGGCTTGCAGTAAATCAGAAGATTATTTCCTTGGAAGAAAGTAAATTAACTTGCACAAAAACTTGCACAAAACCTATGTGTAACCATGAGTACTTTTTTAATTGTTCATTTTTGATGTGTGTAACTTAATTAGATCCATCTAGAATTAACGTTCAGCGTTAACTTGTGAAGAACCTTCTTTTTGAAGGAATTTCAGAATCAGAATTTATCAGACTGAAATATAGTGGTCTTACACTGTAGATCCTTTGGGTATTTCTACCCCTGTTTCATCCTAAATCATGCTGCTCATGTGTTTGTCATGCTATCCATCAAAGCTTGCAGAGTCAGCCATGTCAACTTACTATCTTGACATGATTGATTATTTCCATGCAGGCTTAGTTAAAAGCGAAGAATTAACCATATACATCTCTTCTGTATATGTCTTTGTCTAAAGTTAGATCATCAAATCAGATAATTAAACTAAACAGATATTATAGAGTCCTGGTATTTGCTGCAAAGAGACAGTACCTTTCACAGTAGGTTAATAGTAGTTTGTAATTTGATTATGAAACAGTCCAATCATTAACACTTTGTGTTTGTTATTTGTACAAGAAATGTTTTTACCTAACAAAGAACACCTGTCTGGAATCCATAAACTGTTCAGTCTGTATGTGAATCATAGAAATAAGTTACCATTTTTGCTTAAATTTTGTCTTCTCCTGAGGGTAATTTAAGAGTAACTGGCAAAGAGTGAAGCATTTTCTTCCTACAAATGTGACAGAGGCATCTCTTATACAGAAATGCACAGGCCAGTTTAGGTGCTGGTAGTGTAGGCTGTTGAAAAGAGTTTGAAACAGTTTTCCTATGACTGCTGTTGTTTATAGAATCCTAGGTGTGCAGGTGACCTGAGGGAATATTGAATCTTGAATGTTTCTTTACAGTTGTGTTAAATCTCTATAAATATGCATTAAATCTATACAAAATGAGCAAAGTGTTTTGAACACTTTAAGAAAAAAAGATGTTTATATAAATTTTAAAATGTTCTGAAGTGAAAAAATATGTATAACTGAATTTTTTAATCACATGGTAGAGGATTTGTGGGCTCTCATTTGAAGATGAAAGGTACCTGATCCCGTGTTTGATTATGAAGAGCTTTTTCTTGGTCCAAGTTATAAAAGTTCACACATTCAATGTTTCTATGCTCTGGAATTAAATTAGATCTTTCCAAGATTATTGTATTTCATAGAGTAATTTTAAATGTAATTGTATTGTTGATCTTAGTGTACAACTAATCAGAAACAGTAAAAAATATTCTACAGAGAGCTTCAGTTTGAGGTGGCAGCTCTTTAAGCTTATTTAGGGAAAATGCTGATTTTGTTTGTTTTGTTTTGAAGAACTGTTCAGAAATTAGTTCCTTTGTTTTGCCGACTTTAGATATACTAAGCAGATATCTGAAGTGAAGCACACTACAGGTATAATAAGCGTTTTATTTGCACTGCCCACAAATGTCAACATTTTAAATTCTTTTCTTTTCAAATTTTGTTTACCTGACCAGACAGTGTTTTCCACATAAGTTTAGCGTTTGATTGCTACATTTTCTAAAGTTTCTTAAAAGTTGTCAAATACAATATTAGAAAAAAAAAAATAAAGTGAATGTTTTTAATTAAAAAAAGACATATTCAAAGACACTTCAGTAAATGATAAAATCAGTTGTGAAATCATTTTAAAGTAAAACTCTTTCAATACAGGATTCAGGATTTACCTTTACAGGTAAAATGCATATTTGAACTATTATAGTTATGATAGAAAATGACACTAAATAATGTCTGTGTAGTATGTATTGAAGCAGAGCAGCAAGAAGTTGTTCTGCATGCTGAAACTGGAAGATAAAAGATGTCTGTTTTATTTAGTTGTTGATTAAAAAAAATTAGATTTTTCTTGACTTATTTGTCAATATGTATTATTACACTTCAGTTGCTTATGTTGTTCAAATGATTTATCACTTTCTGACACTATTTTTTCTTTAGCCAACTGCACCTATAATATGTGAGTTTTTGACAATGATGGCAGTGTGTCACACAGCTGTTCCAGAAAGAGAAGGTGATAAGATTATATATCAAGCAGCATCTCCAGGTGAGAGTCAAATAAGGGAGTAAACATATAGCAGAGTATTCCATCTATTCAAGAACATTGTATTTAAAATATATTACTTATGTTGAAGTATCTGCTGAAATAAATAAATAAATAAAAACCACAGAACCCCCCAAGAGAGGTAGTATCAGCTAAAAACAATTTGTCAGAAAAAAAGCCTTTTTTTCTTGCTTAATTTGCTTTTGTAAATATGTATGGCTTTCCTGTACGTTACATAATGGCAAAGTGTGATTTGTAAGGGCAGTATTACTAAGCTGTCGTTGTATTACTCTGGAATTCCGAGTGAACTACTTGAATGCAAATAGAAATTAAGGTAATCCAGGAGGCAAACTGATGTCCTTGCTTTTGTTCCTGTTTCATATTCAATAACAGTGCTATAGAGTTATAACAGAGACTCTTTTAATCAAAAATGGGGGGGGGAGGGGAGGAGTGTAAAGGGACAGAAGTTGCAATAAGCTCTACCAGAGTGGAAGAAAAAGATAAAGGTGAGAATACAAAAGATCTAGTTCAGTCCTTTTCTGTTGCATAGACAATTTTGAATTCAGGGTCTGATGAACCAAGGCAAAATCATAAAAATGTGATCCGTTCTACTGAGTTAATGTAGTATGACAGTCTCCTAATGGTAGGAGAAGTGGCATGAAGTACAGTTTGCAGTCTTCCTCTTTCTCTGTCTGTTCCAACTCCTGGGTAGCCATTTATCTGCAATTTCTGTCCTATAAGAATTAAAAGTCAGGACAGAGGTAGAAACATAATAAATAAAACGAAAATTGGTGAGACCAGAGCTGCATTTTGTTGGGCATGGGGAGTTAGTTTAGCTTTTATATCTTGAAGCATCTGGGGAGAGCTGATGCCTGTGGGAGACTGAGTCACAGCTTGAAACCTTTCCTGGAGGTAGGCACTAAATTTATCTGTTATTTACAAGAAAGACTTACCACTCGTGTCTTTTAAAACAGAACTCACGCAAGGTACTTACCTTCTTGTTTTAATGCCCTACTGAATAAGGCACTTGTCCAGAACTGGGAAGTTTGCTCTGCAAGCAATGTTTAGTCAGAGAGCATCCAAACATCTAACTCCCAGAAAGCAGGCAGGAGGCCTCCCTTGATGAAGCTGTATCATCATGTCTGCAAAAATCACAAGACTGCAACTTAAACTTTAAGGAGGTTATACTTACTGGACTGAGAAGCATGTTTCTTTTGAACATACTATTTTCTGTAACGCAAACACAATTCAACACACTTTTAACAAGAAAAAGAGACTTCTTTCTATTCTGTCATCACCTCTAATTTTTCAAATCTATCAAGGAAAAAGGAAACCAAAAATAGAAAATCTTGCACTGTGCCCATTGAATCATGGAGGAAAATAACAAGCTTAAGCACTAATTGATTTGTTGCAGATGAAGGAGCATTGGTCAGAGCAGCCAGGAATCTTCGTTTTGTATTCACTGGAAGGACACCTGACTCAGTAATCATAGAGTCTGTAAGTACATTAGAATGAAAATATAATTTGCAGGCATTTTGTCTTGCCATATTAAATAATTCCTAAATAACTCCATCTTGGCACATACCTGTTGAAGTACAGTTTGTTTCTTTGTGTGTCGTTTACTATAGCAAATCTTTTTGCATCAATGCCTATCTCTTTTCCTTATTTTTATTACTTTTTTTCAGTTGGGACAGGAAGAACGATATGAATTGCTAAATGTTCTGGAATTTACAAGGTAAAAGGCATGTTGAACACATAACGTCTTTTATGGATAAAAAAGTTTTGTATTTGTGATACTCATACAGAAAAATCTTTTTTAAAAGTTTTATAATTTTACAAAGAGTGCAAGTGGTGTGGCTTTTATCACTTCAGAGTATATGACCGTACTATAGACAAAGCAATGCACAGGAGTGAGACTGTATTCTGTTTTTTATTGTAACATTATTTTCAGAGGCATATGGTTCTTCTGTCATCTCCCTTTTGGCTAATGTTTCTAATTTTCACTTTTGCTCAGAGCTTCAAAAAATTGCGCTGAGTTTTTTTTAACTGTGAGTAGACAATATAGGGAAGAGAACTTTTAAATTTAATTCTGAAAGCACTAGCACCATGGGAATTAAATAGAGAAGTGATATTTTTTAGGGGAGAAAGCTTCAGACAAGTATTAATTTATTGTAATTTCAATACTGATACTTTCTAGAGAAAAGAGAACTCCTTGTGAATCTCAGCCTTTGGAGGATTAAGTTTCTCAGCGGATACCCGTCATTCAACTTTACTTAGCATTCAGATTTTTTAGCTGTTTTTCACTTACTCTGTGTATTCCATTGCTTTACTTGGAAATGACTTGTTGGAGGCACTAGAGGTCACTCTTGTTCCTCAGCAGCAAAATTACAGCTCCGAAACGTAACATCTAAACATCTCAATGACCAGGAGCGTGTACCTGCAGAGGAGTAATCTGTAACAATTAAGACTCCCAACTGAAGGGTTTCCAGGTGTTCTAAGTTGTTTTTCCTGGAAACAGAAATGCAAACTGATTTCTTGTACCTATTCCAGCACGAGCCAGATAAGACTGCAAATAGACCACAGCAGTGTCAACATTTTGATAGGAGAAGGTTTATGGAGAAATGTGTCACAGAAGTAAAACTTGTAGGAATGTTTGATCGAGTTGTGTTTTATGGTATTTTTTCTATACAATGATCGTGATATGTGCCTGTGATAAGTAATGTACTTAATGCAGTATGCTAGTAATATGCTTTCCTTATAGGCAAGGAAGTAGCTTTCTGTCCTACCAGAGTACAAGCATAGTGAAAGCAACTGATAATCTTAAAGCAGTTAGTTGATAGTTACTCCTAAAAAGTAGTTCTTATCTCTGTGGAGCAAGGGGTGTCTTGATGAGTTTGCTCCCAGTAGAAACTTAGCCCAGATGTCATAACTGTTGTGGTACCTTAAGCTCAAGGAAGTGGGGAGTAGTTGAGAGCTTCAGCCGTCCAGCTACCTCTGTAGGTACAGCTGTGTACCTATGAGGGATAAGAAGGGAAGGTGCCATGTCAGTGGTGACATCTTAAGTGGTGCCTTAATGCTTATGGTCATCTCTGTGCCAAATGCATTTTCACCTGGAGCAGGTGTAAACAGTCACAGGGATAACCATTTTATAAGCATGCAATTCCTTGCTTTAGTAAACATAAGATACATTCATCCTTAAAGCCTGAATGATGCGTTCAGCGTCAAAGTTCTGGTGACAACTTCCACAGCCTGCACCATAGTTTGTGTATCGGTGCTTGCATCAACATGTGTCATTTTCAGAAGTGCTACCAAGATTCTGATTTTGTACCTGTCCTGTTAGAAGAATGAACTGAATTTTGAGCATCAGAATAAATTTCACTAACAAGTATTGAGTATAGACATAGTAATAATATCCCAATATCTGCAAATACAGACCATCTATTGATTGATCGTCATCTACTGACTGATCTTCATCTCCCTTGCTGGGAAATCTCTCCCCATTGTAGGAAAAGCCTTCTACAGTTTTTCTTGTCTAAAGCTTCTTGTCAAAAGATTATATGCAGTTTGTGGACACATGAAATAAAGCAGTGGCTTGACTAGTCCCGCATCTGATCTGTCCTTCAAATATTACACATTGCCTTTGTTGGTGTACCGGACCCGCACTAGGCCTCCCACTATTTGAGATCTTACCTCCTTTTCATCATTCAGTGAAGTCCAGAACTGATCGTGTTCTGCAACAAAAGGTTGACACTTCTAAATGCAGAAGAACAGCTAGAGGGGCTGATAGAAGAGGTACCGAAGGTCTCTGTAGTAGCGTTTGTTTTCTGTGGTTGTATTGTTGCAGTAATGAAGAAATCGTCAACTTAAATCTGAGATAGCTCCTGGCTGGCTGTGTTCCTTTGAAGTCTACTACTTTTGCACTCCCAAGCTTTGGAGGTGGCAAATTTTGTGGAAGAAAAAAACATCTCTTTCCCCTTCTGTCTGTCTTTAATCTGGCAACAATTCCATGAGAGTTACCAGCTATTCTGCCTCCTATGGTGAAGGAAAGAAAAACAAAATAGAAGGATGTCACATTTGAAAGTTTTCTAGTTGTTTGTAGTAGTGTTATTTTGTGATTTCTGTGTTTCACCAAGTAAGAGAAATAAAACTGATGCTGCAGTGACATAACTGATAAAAATTTAGTCCTGGACAGTAAGTCCTGCTCCCTAGCTTTATTGTAGTTTTACTGCAGAAATGTATTTGTCAGTTGAGATTCATTATCTGCTTTCATACCTCAGTTTTTGTACTTTGGGATTGCAGCCTTCTGGCATTGCAAAGCTATTAAGGATTTACCTGTTAAGGGCGTGTGAGTGTGTGTGTATGTGTATAATTACATTTATTTAGGGTTTGTTTATATTTCCTCCATAATTAAAAGGAACTTTCCAGGCGTGTATTAGTGTATTAGAATGCTAGTAGCTATAGGATAAGTCATTATGCCAGGAATTAAAGAGGATTTGTCTGAGGCTTACCTTTATTTTAGGTAGTATACGTGCAGTTTAGGCTATCTGAATTTCTCTGCTTGTCTCACAGCAGATCTCCAACTGGGCACTGTCAAAAGATTTTGGAATTCTGCTTATCTGAGATTTCTTAGCAGAGAGGTGAAATGGAGAAAGAAATGAATTAACTCTTTGTGAACTCAGTTAGAAACATTTGAAAAGTTTTTTTTCATGAGCAGTGGACAGTGTTTAGATGAAGGTTCTGAAATACACTTTTAGAGAAAAAATGCCTATAAGCAGTCACTACATTAACTCTAAATATTTGACAGTAAAACCATTTTCCATCCCAGTCACCTGAAGAACATCCTTCAGAATATATACGTCTGATTTCTTGCTTTGACATACCAATCAATATTCTAAGATAAAAATGTTAGCAAATATAAATATTTATGAACCATATACACATAAAGGGCACTTATTTCTCTTTCAGCACCAGGAAGAGAATGTCAGTGATAGTTCGCACCCCAACAGGAAAGTTAAGACTCTACTGCAAAGGAGCTGTAAGTTTTATTGTATTTTCACTGTATCAAAGAATGTGTGCTACTGACACAGATACAAAAGCAAAATTTATTATAGCTGTAGTCATAACATTGACTATGGAGAGAGGGAAATGCCTTTTTGATTTACTTGATTTTATTATGTAGTTGTTTATGCCATTTTTTACTCACTGCCATTCAGGTAAGTCAGACCTGTTCTTTGTACTTTGACAAGCACCTCTGTACTTACTACTAGTTGTTTTCTTTTGTACTCCTGTAAAATGATTGAAGGTTTAGGTTAATTGATTATTTGCTTCCTAGAGCAGCTGAACATAAATGATTAGCTGGTAATAGTAATCTTGCACAAATGACTAGATGGGAATTGTGATCTACCGTTGCTGTTATGCTAGAAGTTTTCCCAGAAACAAAAAGGATCTGTGGGAAGAAGATATTTTGATCACAACGTATCTAGGAATGGTAGAATTGCTTATTAGTTCTTGTTCTATATCTAAACTGAAGCTTGAGGGGTAGAGTGATCCAATTCCGGGATGATATTTAAACTGAAGATGATTGAACGTAACTATCAAATAAAGTCATTATTAATATTCTGTGTATGCAAGCTGGCCGCAAAAATCTTTAACTTGTTGCCTTAATGCTAAAGAGAAAGATAACATTTTAGGAAACAAAAAAAAATCACATGGCAGGGCAAAGGGAGAACAAATGCTCTTCAGTATGATAAGAAATAATAGCAAAAACTGTAGAAGGGTGGGGGGAAAAAAAAAAAAAAGCCTGGTAGCAGGAATTGTAAATTTGTAGAATGTGAGGACTTAGAATGTCCTTTCCTTCCCTTGAAAGAAACTCACTTCTCCTCATTTTTGATAACAAAATAAATCAATACAAAGGTGCATATTTTTCTGCCATTTTTCCTAGATAATTTGTATTGTCAGCCCAACAGAACTCATTTATTCTAGTAAATTGTTCCAAGTTCATTTTATTTGTGTTCTAGGATACTGTAATTTATGACCGTCTTGCTGAGAGTTCAAAATACAAAGAAATCACCTTAAAACATCTAGAGCAGTTTGCTACAGAAGGTGAGTAATATTATTCAATATAAATCTGAAATTCAATTTCTGTTCAACTTTTTATTTTTGTGATTTTATATTGTTGTAATGTCTTATTAAGTTTGAAAGTTACAGTGTTTTAGTAATGCTTTCCTAAAACTGCCTTTCTTTTCCCAAGAAGTCTGAGTAATAACTTCATATCCAAAAAAAGCAGGGTTTTTTTGTCTTTTCTTCAAGAGTAAATACATTGCACAGTTCTTTGTTTCTATGAAGATGTTGCTTTCCCTGGTGACTTATCTCCCTCATTCAAGAAGGGATGTTGCACAGAAAGAAACAGCCAAAGCGCAGGTGTGACTCTAGGAGGGTTTCTGCTGCCAGATAGCTCTTGCAGCACTGTTCTTATATCTTCCTTCACCTGTCATAAGGGGGTATGGCAAGAATTATAGAGGTGTATTGTGAAGTATCATAATGTTCTAAATGACGGGGGGAATGGTTGGAAGCAGAATTAATGATAGTTACAAGATCTTTTAACTTGTTCAGTTTTTTAACACACTGTTACTGGGATGTTACAAATACCATTGATGTGTATTCAAAAATAACCTCACGCTTAAAATTTAACTTTTAACTTTTTTTTTCCCTTTATGATAAAGGATGCATTTTCCTCCTAAAACAGGATTCTTACCTTTTGATAACTGAAATCTGTGGTCTGACCAAATCTTTTTGTGTCAGCAAAGATCTTTTTCTGTTTGTTATGCTGTGTAATTTTTCTAATTATTCTCTTTTGGCTCATCATGGAATTTATCAGCTTTGCTACTGTCATAGTCAACACCTTCAGTCTCTTGATTCTGTCTGTGATAGCAGAAGCAAACCACACAGATCTTTTCCTTTTGCTTCTTTTCCACATCAAGGTCTCTTCAGGAAACATTTGCTTAGCCTTATTTAGTCTTACAGAATATCAAAGTTACAATAAATTTCTTGGAGAAGAAACTTTAAAGCGAAGCTAAAAGCAAATGAATTTGACTGAGAGCACAACAGCATGAAGCCTCAGATACGTTTTTTGGACTGCAGAATCTTGTTATCTGAACTGATTGGACGGTTCTTAGGGGAGATTTCAAAGGCCTGACCAGGATCAAGCAAAGAAAAGATAATATTTATTTTGGGTTACAGACTAGATGTGTGGCTGAAGAAAAGGCAAAAATAGATTAATATCTGTTATCCTGTGTGAATTAGTACAAGATTTTCAATCTAATTCTTAGTTACTATTCTCATTAAATCAGTGATATACCGATGCCATATTTTCTAAGCTGTCAGGCGGGACTGAATGAATCAGCATAAAAAAGTGAAGATTTCTGCCCTTCTTTACAACCACCATATATATATACTAGTGTTGAGAAGTTTGTTCAGGTGCTTTCTGTACTTTTCTTCTTGTCAGATAAAAAGGTTTATTCTTCAAAAGAGTCACTTGCTAACCCTTCCAAAGCACTAAATTCAGTCTTAGAAATTTTTAAAGTCCATCTCTCTCTGGAATCCATTAAAGAAATCAGTATTTATTTTTGCATCAGATTTAAATTGCAGCTGATGATGTTTCAGAGTTTCTGCTGTGTATCCTTTTATGTGGCAGTACAGTATGTCCTTGGCATTTGCTGCATGTTCTTGATGTGTTGTTCAAAAATGAAGTGGTTAGCATGGCTGGCATTTATATTTAAGCATTTATTAAGCTTGAATGTTAATGCCTACTTGGATAAATAGAGAAGGTTTGTTTATTTTTCTGTGTTGTTGTTAAAGCAGACTGATACTTTGTTTTCCATTTTTATTTTAGAAGGTTTTTTTTCTCAATTAAAAATAATTTTCTTAAAATTTAAAAAAAAATAATTAGGCCTTGACTTAAAAAAAAAAAAAAAAAATCCGTACACACTGAACTCTTTACTTCATCATCTTCATATTTGCATAGTTTACAGTTTAAGATAATTTAAATGTTTTACAAAATTCCTTTTTTTCCCTCTGAAGTGTGTCACCTGCACTGACATTACATTCATCTGCACTGACAAACTTAACTCTGTTGCAAAAATTTTATTGCATTTTTTACTTTATATACATGAAACAAAGTTCTTCACGGCATGAAGCTGTAACTTGAAAATCAGGCATACATATACACCAAATAAAGAATAAATAGAATAAATACAGAATAAATAGTTTTTAGTAGTTGCTGTCACAAGCATATTAAGGAAGGGGCTGACACATGTTGGATCATATTTGTATCTCTTTTCATCTTAGGTTTACGAACTCTGTGTTTTGCTGTGGCTGAAATTTCAGAAAGTGACTATCGAGAGTGGTTAGATGTCCATCACCGTGCTTCAACAGCGATACAGAACAGAGCGCTCAAGCTTGAGGAGAGTTATGAGCTGATTGAAAAAGTATGTGCATCTTTTAGGGGCTGGGGGACAGGTTTTCTACTAAATGTGTAATTTATCCGAACAGAAATACAACAAAAAGCCACATACCTTTGTTAATGCTGTGGCTACCTTGCTAGCCATATAAATTTTTGTTTTGACAAAATTTACTGCTAGTATTCGTACTCCTTCAGCATTGTAGTATGCAGGCCATGCCACTAGAGGCATTGCATGCAATTAGGTTTATAATGCTGGCATTAGGAGTTAGATGGTTTTTAAATTATAGAAATGTGAAATATTAAAATGGCTGTATTCAGAAAAACTGTGTAGGCTTGATGTATGAGAAGTGAAAACCAAATATGGTCAAATTGATAATCTCTGAGGTAAAAGAACAGTTTTTACAAGATGAAAAGAAGTTATTACAAGTGAGAGAGACCATAATTAATATACTTGTTAAGTCTTCAAATCAGGAAGATTCCTCTCAAGAAAAGGTAGCTTTTTCAAAAAGAGCTATTGATCTGGTGAATAATTTGGTGAAGTTATAGTGTTCATGCTGTACAGTTTATCAAACCAAATAGATATTTTACAGAAAGCTCATGAGTATAGCCCATAAGTTCTACATTATTTGATACCAAGTCTGATTCATGAATTTCTGGAGCATTAGACTGATAATAAATATGGAAAGTTTAAAAAGTAAAAGCCAGCAAAGCACTAAGAGCAAAACTGGGTTTAAACTAAAAAACTTCATGTATACTCTGTGTTCATAGAATCTTCAGCTGCTTGGAGCAACAGCGATTGAAGATAAACTACAAGACAGAGTGCCTGAAACTATAGAGACACTCATGAAAGCAGACATTAAAATTTGGATACTTACTGGGGACAAACAAGAGACTGCTATTAACATTGGTATTTGCCTTTTTTTTTTTTTTTTTTTTTTTTTTTTTTTTTGAGCTTTCTTGCCTGGTTATAGATATTGTTAGAATAATACTGTTGTCAGAATTCATTGGTATCTTGTAAAAATAATACTGTTAAATGATATTTTATAATTTAAATATTAACTTCATTATTCCTCCATTGCAACAGTAATAGCAAAAAAGTTCATATTATCCCAGAGAGGAAAGAAAAACAAAAAAAGGCCCTTGTGCTTTTTGTAGCATCTAAAATCATGACAAATACATTGTTTTTAGGCAGTGAGAGGGAGTAATGTCAAAAAAATCTAAGTATTCTTAGTTTGGTGGGTTTTTTCCTTTCAGAAAAGACATTATTCATGGATCATAATGTCAACTAAAGCTAAACAAAGGATGCAGATTGTACGTTAAAGTGTTAACATTTATCAATGAGAGGTTTCTTGTTCAAACCAAAAAAAAAAAAGGAATCCTGACTTAACATACAGCTGTATTACTGTTTGAATTAGTTAAATACGGGAAGACTGCATGTGAAATTTAAGATTATTTGCATAAGGGAATATCAACAGTTCTACATCAATCTAAATATGTGCCCTGAGATATTTTGGTAATACAGATTTTTTTTTGTTATTGTTGTTATTACTTTTTAATCTTAAGGAAATTTCTCTGTGCGTACAACACAGTTAATTTAAGGTTATTTTCTTAGTAACTTTAAATGTATATAATACCATTATCTTCAGTTTATTAGGAGTAGCAGTGCATACTTAGCTGTCTAGGCCCTCTGCTTCATCAGTATGTGTCATACTGTTTGGAGGAGGCAAATGCAGGAGCCTGGCAGACACAAGGGTGCTGCAGCTCCACGTAGCAAGGCTGAGAATGTATGCCCAGCAAAAAAACACACACACTCACATATGCCATGAATATTTACATATGTGCACAGCCAGCCTCTACTGATCAGTGCTGTCGGGTGTGCTTAGCGCTTGCTCAGACACAGATAGCACCAGTGGCCTTGTCCTGTTTCCCTTTCTGACAGATCTGGAGGAGGATCCATCAGTGGGACATACACACACATGCAGACTGTGTGGATCCCCCGGGAGCTGGGCTAATACACTCATTGTACCCGGTACCTGGCCGCTGCATCCCCGGTGTCCCCAGTTGCTGGCATCTGGACGTAGGAGCTCCCGAGGCCCAGGGCCCCGCTCCTGTCGCTGGTGTAGACACAGCACACACACACATGCCTGCGCACACACGCTGTGATCCATCCTGTAGCTGTCCTTGGATGTGTGGTCCATCCAGGAGCCGGTCCGAGTGGCTGGGTCTCCTCTGGTCTCTCCTGTAGCCAGCTCCCTGTCGTCTCACCCTTACGGACACACGCTGAGATACGTCTCTCCTGTGGCACTTAGGCTACGTGCCAGCTGGCGTGATGCTCGTGATGGCACCATTCTCATTCACGTACCTTTCTTGTTCCAGCTGCTGGTACCGCAGACACAAAGATCCTTGGACCTGTGGTCTGACCCAGTTGCTAACACTCAGACCTGCACACACACGTGCCGAATAGACACTCCCTCACACAAGACAGTAGTTTAAATAGGAATTTAACAGGCAGGTAAGGCAGACTGCGCTGATCAGATGCAGAGCGTGGCCCAAAAAGCGTACAGACCAGTCCTAATGCCTTTCAGTCCTTTATTTCTATGTTTTCCCATGTTTGTTCCCCCCTTAAACATGCCATGATACATCTTTGCATATGTGCAGATGAGTTTTTGTCACATAACCTAATACATATGCTCTGTTTAAAACTTCAAAGGATAACAGTTATACAGTTATTTGTATGAAACACAGTTTGCATTACAAAAAAAATTTACAAGGCTAAGAGAGATCAATTTGCTATCTTCAACTACCTGAAAAGGATTTATGAAGAAGATGCACTCTATTCAGAGGTGCTCAGTTGAGAGGCAACTGTTGCGAACTGCAGCAAGGAAAATTGTGGATATTCTGACTTACATCATGTATCTAAATTTTAATAGAATGATATATAATAATTTTTTAACCAGTCATTTCAATTGGGGCAGTCTAGTTTTAATTCTGTCTATAGTTCCGTTATAGAAAAAAAAAATGCTTTGTTACACTGTAAAAAAAACTTTGTTGAGCAGATTTTTGAATTTTTTTTTTTTTTTAAACAGGTCACTCCTGTAAACTTTTGAGAAAGAACATGGGACTAATTGTTATAAATGAAGGCTCCCTGGATGTAAGTAAAACCTACAAAACTTTCAAATATAAATAATGATTTCAAGTCAAAATGAAACATTGTGTTATTTAACTACTTAAAATATTGAAGTAACTTCAGAATGGTAATGAAACAAATTCCAAATTGCAGGAATTAGTAGCAGTGCCATCATGTATGCAGACAAAGAGCCAGAAACTCCACATGTTTCTAGTACCCAAACTAATTCTAAGTTCCTTCTAACGCTATTTCTTAGAGAATTCTTAGTAAAATTGTTTGTTATTATGTGGTAAAACAACTCAAATTGTAAGCAGGACACTTACTACAAATAAAGGTTGAAACCACCAATCTACAGTTCTTTGTAGGGAAAAGGGTTTTTTTGTTGTTGTTTTTTTAGATAAGCAAATGCATGAGGAAATAACCAAATGCATAAATTTGCAATAAGCAAATACAGAAATGTAAGATGTAAGAAATTCTGTGAAGAGAAAAATAGAGCTCTTGTTACCACCTTCTGAAGGAGCCTTAGATGAACTTTAAAAGGGAACTTTTTCTCCAACTGACGTATTTCCTGTACAGAAGGTTTCTGTAGAAAACCCTGAAGTTAACTTACCTTGTGCTGATATGAGAAGGAAAAATACTGCAGAAGAAAAGGATGGCTATAGCTGTATAAATGGTATTTACAGAAAAAGAAATATAATAAGTTACTTGTTTTTCCTGCTCTTCATGACATTGTATGGTAGAACTTTGCTGTAACTAACTAGATATTAGTGACCTCTTCAAAGCTGATTAAGAAATCCTGCTGCATAAAATAGTGAAGGTATTGTCTACTGACTATAAACAGAAGCTCTTAGTAGTGGATCACGGAATAGCAATTTGTGTAGGTGTGATTCAAACTTTCCATTGCAGCTGAAAAAATAAGAAATATGGCCTTTTCTGTAGCATGTGGTTGATGTTGGCTTATCTTAACAGTGAACAAAAATATTTCTTCAGGTATTTGTATGCTAATTTTTCTTCAAATAGGTATGTAAAAAACATATTTCAGTAACATCTGTTAGCAGTCATTTAGGCAGGTATTGTTGCTATTTAGAGAGCATTAAAAGTTCCACAACTTCTGAACTTTTTTTTTTTTTTTTTTTTTTTTTGGCACAGTATTATAGCACTACTGTGGTTTCTAATAGCACATCTATTGCAAATATTTTTATGTTATTATTATTATTTTATGTTATATATTTGATAGATCTGATAGCATAATCAAAAGGTAATTTCCTTAAAGGTGAATGCTGATGTTTCTAATCAAATGGAAAATATTATTAGATTTAAAAATAGCAGTGGCAGGAATTAAAAATAATCAACTCTTACAATTTTATGTGCAACAGGGAACAAGAGAGACTCTTAGCCATCACTGCAGTACTCTTGGTGATGCTTTAAGGAAGGAAAATGATTTTGCTCTTATCATTGACGGTAAATCCCTGAAGTATGCTTTGACATTTGGAGTGAGACAGTATTTCCTGGATTTGGCTTTGTCCTGTAAAGCTGTTATTTGTTGCAGGTAAGATTTACATTTTTCTTTCTCTACAGGTTTTAATTCTATATTTTCCATTTTTAAGTAGGCAAATACGTATATGCGCTGGTGTCTTCCAACCATGAAATAAAAAATCTATATTAGTTAAAATTCTGACATATAATTCTTCAAGCAAAGTATTTGTCTAGTGAAGGATGAAACAGGTGTGTACCTGTCAAAATAATTCAGGTTGTACATACCATAAAAATCAATTGTTGTCTATCAAAGATAGTCTCCACCATTTATATAAACCTTAAATTTGCAGTACTGTTACTTGCAGGCATTGGCACATCCAGAGTCTTTTGCAGCGCTCCTTCTTCAGGAAAGCATTTATATCTGTGCCTTTTCTGTATGGCGTGGATTATGCTGCATAAGTAGTACAAAAAATGTAAAAGATGTCACTCTAAGTGATACATTTTCTTCCCAAAGTTGATGGAAATAGATTATTTATTCTTTATTGTTCTGTGCTTTTTACAAAACAATCGGATCTTTAAAGAAAACTTTTCCCAGATCAGAGAAAAATAAATGTATGCATTCTCCAAATATGCAAAATATGAAAACAGTTCTATTCTTTTGGCTAGTTTTTTCATACTTCCAGATTTATTTTAAGGAATAGATCATTACTGTAAAATTGATAGCTTATTTGTATTTTTGATGTGGCTCTAAACATAGAAACAGCAAGCATCTCCTCTGCAGTATATCACATATATTTGATAGAAAGAAAAAGGATGTGCAGAACTATTAGCTAGATAAACAAGAACTGCTCCTGCTGATGTTTAAACAAGATTCCGAACCCCAGTGATTGATCAGTCAAAAAGCAAAAGCCAATGACTGAATTCAGTCATCTTCTGAGTGACTGTTTTATAATGATAAAGTTTTGTCATTATTAACTCAAGTAGGACACCCTTGTTAGAAAAGCAATCAAAAATTCCAGAGCTGTGGAAATAACTGTTATTTTCATTAGTGACTAGGGAGATAGTAGCAAGAATAGCCAATTAATGTTGTCGAGTTATTTTTACTATTTTATTTACTAAGTTGTTTCTTATATTAGGCCTGGAAAAATTAATAAAAGAATTCAAACTCTGTTTTATAGCTTGCTGTTTATCAATAGTAAATAGTGTCATAGACTCAATTTCTCACAGTTAGTGTCATACTGTAATTTTTAGGGTTGTTTGTCTTGTAATGTTGCATCTAATTCCACCTTTCTTTGCATGGTCTGATTATAATTGCTTTAGAAGAAGAATCTATGAAAAGGAAGGTTAGCTTGGATCTTGTACAAGAGTAAAGTAATTCAGAGAATTCTGCACCATTTAAATCTTCCTTGATAAATTACATAAGTATCTTTTTGCCTGTTACTTCAGTATCTGAAAGTAAAGGGACATTCTCTGCAGGTGTGGGAACTGTTGAAAATAAATAGGCTGTCTGCTTCTCATTTAAAACAACAACAAAGAAAAAGTTTTCACGTTCAGTTCAGGCGTAGAGTTTTAAAATGTTTCACTAAGGTAAAAACATCCTGCTGAAGAAGTAATATGTTCAAAATGGATCTGTGCATTAAAATGGATTTTTTGCCTTGCAGAAGGAGGGAAAACAGTTTTTGGTTTTGATTTTTAAGGTTTAGCTTTGTGGCCATGCTCCAGCATGAAAGTCTTTCAAACTAAGATCTTACATTAGCACTTGTGTGATGAATAAACATCTTTTTAATCACTTCCATATTGCGACATCAGACCTTGCGACAGTCACAGGGGCAAGTAGGAGCTTTGTGCGCAT
This sequence comes from Nothocercus julius, assembly GCA_013398735.1. NCBI lineage: Eukaryota > Metazoa > Chordata > Aves > Tinamiformes > Tinamidae > Nothocercus > Nothocercus julius. The sequence continues at coordinate 8,461,443 of VZSV01000017.1, forward strand.
TCTGCTAGTTCCAGTTTTGCCCCGCAGAGTAAGTAACAAGCAGTGGATATGAGGAGAACTGCTATTTCGAAATCTCTGCTTCTCTCCTCTGTTTTCTTAACTTAGAGCCACGTTTCATGCCGTATAAAGAAACAGTGCAGGTTTTTATTAAGGTAGAACCATTTTAGGATATGTATACAAATAGTTTTATTGATAGCTTTTCTGTGACTAAACAACAGAAAGTACAAAACCAGAGTTTCTGTTCTAGTAACATTCTGCCTGCCATTTTTATATTTCCAAAATATATTTGGGTTAGCCAGTTTCAGTAATTGTCTAGGGATATGCTCTGACATATTTTAAAAAATGGCTGAAGCTTCAAAACTAAAATATTTACTTGTAGCACTCATGTTAGCAAATGTGGATTTTTGAAAAGTATCGCTTGCTTTTCAAAAGCCAAAGTTATACCAAAGTTTGTTTGTTTCTGTTAATTCTTCATCTTTAAATTTTATCATTTTTAATATGTGTTTTTAACCTTTTCTCCTGGTCACAAACACAGAAATACAATTTTAGGTAATAATGTAAATCACTTATCCACCTAAAAACACTTATCGCCTTGAGTAAATCAAAATACTGACTTCTTTCATCCAAATAAAGACAGTAAACACTTTAAGCACTCCTTGGTTCTAAAAATACAAATTCCGTGATTTTCTTTGATGTTTCCGGATGGTATTCACTTGTTCAGAAGCATTTATTGCCAGTGAACTCGTCCTCAGAGTAGCCATAACACAGATGAAGCTGACAAACATTCAGTAGACATTTCACTTCAAAAAATCTGCATATGCTATTAATTCCAAGCAGATGTTTGGCTTAAAGACTTAGACTAGCTGAATTCCAATCCTATATTGGCTTCCAAGGAACATGTGTATAAAGAATGTTAAACTGATGATTCTGTAGTAAAAAAAAACATACAGCTTAGTGTGACCAAAGTGAACAGAAAGTACTTTTTATAGCTTTCACTATGAATATCTCATCAAGCAGTGTTCTAATAAGATATATAACATATATAATCTTTTGATCACAGAAACACTTCTTGATATACTTGGACATTGGAAATCCTTTCAAAGGGCTTTGCCTAGGAGCTGTCAACCCAATTTCTGCAAAAAAAAAAAAAAAAAAAAAAGTGTACAGCACTTTTTTGAAAAATTTAAAGATGTATTGCACAGGCTGCAGCATAAAGTATCTAGACAGGACAGCAACCTTCAATCTAACGTCTGTATTACTTTTCATTTCTTTTTTTTTTTTTTGCTTTTGGAAGATCATACAGTTGGACTTTACCTAACCTCTTTTTGACTGATTGCAGTCAAAGTTTAAGAAGTTTTACTTCATTGGCACAAGATAGGCATTGGGGGATATTTTCATCTGAACAGTCATCACTGTCAGATGAAATGTGGGTGAAGTGTCCTACAGCACATGGAGAGAAGGATTAGAAGGCTAGATTATGGCTACAAGGATGTGTCCCAGTGGGAATTAGAAGATGCCAAGACCTGTAGATGTCAGGCTCCCAGTTTTGCTTAGCAACACTGTCTCACTATCACCATGGCCAAGGAAAGAGAGGCAACCACCATTACTGGTAACTCATTAACTCCGTAGCATATATAGTGTTTTGACTTTATCTACTTTTTTTTTTTTCTCTGTAACTTTATAAGGTAGACAAAATGAAAAATAATTACATTTGCTAGAGGAAAAAATTGAAAAAGCTTGTCTTTTTTTTTTTTTAATGTACTATGTACTTCATACTGTTGCTTTGTATTTCTTCTGTGACAAACTGAATCAGATCACATATCCATTTCCATAGGAAAATAATTATTTTGGCATTATGTACATAATGCCAATGGCATAAACCAATAGGTGTGGTGTATTTCAGAGTCGTCATGATTATACTTGGATTAGAAAGATAGCCTGTATTTTAGTGGGAAAGTGTTTTCCTATCATAGAAAACTGTAGGGGGTTTTCAGAAATCAGAGCTATTTTCAAGAAGATTTCTTAAAGACTGTTTCTCCTTTTGCTCTTAGGTGTTGATTTTCTCAGACCTTTGTAACTTGGATTTGTTAATAAAAGAAGTAGAAGAGATAATAAAAGCAGTGTGATGTCAGAGGTTTTGTGGTCTCTTTTTTTTTTTTTCCCTCGAGCTTTTTCACCACTCTTTTGCTTTTATTTTTCAAAAGAAAAAAATCAGTCATCAGTCTCAGTGTCAATTCTAAGTAATTTTTTTTTCCTTTTTCCCTAAGTTTATAGCTTGTCTGTCCTGTGAATGTTGGATTTTGTTTTCTCTCAGTAAATAAAAAAAAATCAACCAGTTGTTCTTTTGTTTGTTTTCGTACAAGCAGAGTGGATAGCTGGAATCACCATTAGCTTCAGCTAGACATGTGATTGCTTGTTGTTGTATATCCTACTAGCGATGGTAGAGGTTGCAGGTAGTTAGAAAGTGAAGGCCAAACATTGCCATTAACTATATCTGCATGCTTAATTAAGGTAATTGGTGCATCATTGTTCATAAACCAAGAAAACTTGATTGTAATATGTGGAGAATTTAACTTATTTTCATTTTTTACTCTGAAAGAAGTTTTGTTCCGTTTTGTTTTTTTTGTGGGGCTGGAGGAAGAACAGTGATGAGAAAATTTATATGTCAAGGTGGAAAGAAAACTTTTCCCATGGAAGAATGAATTACGAATTGGCAATTGAGTTCCTATGAAGAGCAATGAACTGTAGCTTAGCAGAGTGGCCAATGTCAAGAGAAGCAGATGCTTTAGCCTTGGCTGTAATGCCAGTGTTCAGCAGGGAGAAAGGAGCATCCTATTACACCAGGAGTTTCTGTTGACTAATAATATGACTAGTGTATATAGTTGGAAAGTTTTTTCTTTTCTTTTGTAGCTGTTTTCTTTTTATTATTGCTCTCATTAGCACTCTATTCGGATTCCATCAAAAGGATCAGATGGGGCAGTGGTTTTGCTACATTAACTTACTTGCCTTGCTAAAATTCTTTTAGCTGGAGTTCTGCAAACTGGAAAGAACCTGCCCTTCAGAAATCTTGCTAGCAGTTAAAATGGTATAATATTTTTCAAGTATCCTGAGGTCTCTCAGGACTCACATACTCATGAGAGCAGTCCTTTGGGACCTTGAGCTTGCAGGATCTTCTGTGAAATCTCTGTGGCTGCATGGGTGCTGTAATAATGCTGATTTTTTGGCATCTGATTACTTACCATCGTATTACTGAGCATGAGTGCCCTACTAAATTGTCCATTCGGATGAGAACTCAACCCACGAACTCCATAGGCCCTATGACTTGCCAGTAACCTAATGGGTGTCAGTATACAGAGGATATTTAGGGATATACAGAGGATATTTAGTGTTTCTTCTGTAAGTTTATTACCAAACCTTGTAGCCTTGTATTTTATCTTGCTGTTTTGAAATGACTAGCTTATGGTTATGAGCATCCCTATATAACTCCAAGCACTGACCTTTGGCACTGCAGGGAAAATCTCACATGGCCCCTGCTTCAAAGCTACAGAAATTACACAAGCTCTGTGGAGTTTTGTCTATTATTGCATTTTAGGGGCCTATTACAAGATCAGAGCAGGCCTGTGCAAGGAGATAATGTTTGACTTGTGTGTCTCCCGTCTTACTTAAATTCAATATTTGCATTAAACTTGCTAGGAAATGTGCTTTTTTCATATATCTTAAAGGGCAATAACAAGAAGCTGTCAGTGACTGGGATGTTAATTGGCTTATTTTTAATACTTTGTTAGCAGAACAAAATTTGTTTTAAAAGTACATTCATTTGAAATTCCCTTATTAAACGTTTTGCTTTCTTTTGCCTTTTAGGGTATCTCCACTTCAAAAATCTGAAGTTGTAGAAATGGTTAAAAAACAAGTTAAGGTAGTAACTTTAGCAATTGGTGATGGAGCAAATGACGTTAGTATGATACAAACAGCACATGTTGGTGTTGGTATTAGTGGGAATGAAGGTCTACAGGCTGCTAATTCATCAGATTACTCAATTGCTCAGGTAAATTACAACCCTGTAAATCATTAATCTACTCTTATATTACTTGTAATATCAAAACATGCATGTTCTAAGTATGTGCTTTCTCTTGTTTTGCAGTTCAAATATTTGAAGAACTTGCTGTTGGTTCATGGTGCCTGGAACTATAACAGAGTAGCTAAATGCATCTTATATTGCTTCTACAAGAATATAGTCCTGTATATTATTGAGGTAATTTTACTTTTTGAAAGCTTTAAAGTGTTATTTTGAGCTTTTGATCAGATACGTGATCTTTACAGTGAACACTTTTTGTCCTGAATCTTTCTTTATAATAAGATGATTAATCTTATAGTCTGATTTTGTTACTTTTGATCATATACAAATACCTGGTGAACATGAGTATTACATTAGTTCTGAATATTTGCATTGCATCATACTGCTAGCTTCTTAATATTTATCTGTAACATGTTACAGTACCTAAGGGATGCAGCTATAAGTAGCCATAAATTTGCCAAGATATGTAGGTGCTTAAGCAGTTTGTTGAACTGGGTTCCACAACTGTCCAGTTTGCAAACTGAATGCCCATTTCAGACCACTACTGGATTGCATGTTTAGGCAGTTGCTCTTCAGGAGAAATATTTTGTGTTTTCCATACACGTGCTCAATCACACTATTGCACTACACCTTTTGCTGTTTAATGTGTAATCCATGCTTCTTCTAGCATGTGAGTAGATTTCAATGGAGTATCAACAAGTTTGTTTTCCGTTTAGAATAACGTAAAAAGTAGGAAGCAATGAAAAAAGACACTCTATTAGAAATCCCCAGTTGTTTTAAAAATGTTGGTAGTCTTAAATCCTGCATTTTTGGACATAGGGACATACTGCCTTATTTTTCTTAGTTTTATGTCATTGTCACTTGTGCAGTCTGTGAATTTAAATCTTAAATCATGAATAAATATCTCCTTATTTGTATTCTCTTGTGCAAGAAAGTTTAATGCAAGGTACAGAGATTGTAATTTTAAAAAATACAACAGAGAAGCAGATGGAAGGGCAAAGGAATTATTTTTATGTGCATTATTACGTTTCATATATAGCCCCTACAAACATTTTATCATATATACCTTTTCTGGAAGACAAGATGGCTTTACTCGAATTCCTATATACCCAACACTTGTCAGCTCAAAAATTTTTTGCAGATGTTAATAGCTCATGTCAGTACTGTGAATGAATGGGCAGATGTTCATCACTGAATGTCTCTAGAAAGGACAACTGTGAGTCTCGAACTTCTCTTTTCAGTGGTTTGTACTGATGAGGTGTGGGAGCAGCAGGCTCCAAGAGTATTTATAAGCTGCTGCTTAATATGCAGAAGTGCTCATGCCTCAGGAGAAGGCCTGGGTGGCCACACCTCCGCCTTCAGAAAATAACGTCACGAAAAGCATGCCTGGAGGTTGCTTTAAAATATATTTCCTTTTATTTGCCAAAGGCAACTAGTATTATCCATTTTCATTTAATATATGCATTTTTTAAGTGTCTGTTTAGTACTAATCAAACATGTAATAGGGTAGGTGCCATTTAATGTAAAGTACAGCTTTTTTCCTTAGCACTTGTGCATTGATATGAAGTAAAGGCCATTGGTTTTTTAGTGCTGAGCAAGTTAAAGGTCTGTAGCAACAATTTCTTTGTGTTTAAGCTCCTATTCATAAGAAACTGGATGTGGTCTCTAAAAGCTTTTTCCACTCTTCGTTTCAATAGATATCTAAACATAGACCTCACTTACTCTATGGGACCAGTTCCCTGAGGTTATATACCAAAATATACATTTATCTCTCCAATCCTGATTTTTTTTCCTTTTGTCTAATTCTACATCTATCCCTCTCTTTTTTTTTCATCTCCCAAGTTTAACATAGCTAAAATTGCATTTAGTATCTTTTTTTCCCCAAGTGTCTAATAAGTTAGACGCTTTTCCTGTTGCTTATGTCCATAACTGAAGTTTACCATTTTATTCCTGATTCATCTGATATACCAACTAGAGACCCTTACAATCGTATTCAGATCCTAACGTGCATAAATACAAACCTAAGAAGACTTTCTGAGGAATACTCAGATTAATAGTGAGCCATAAAGCTTAGGATCTGCTGTTCTGTCACTTAGGCAAAAATGGGGGAGAGGGACTCTTAAATAGCTGAAGGTCCATATGCTATATAATCAATTTGCTTAAGGTATGCAAGCTGAATTTAGTTTAGTTTAGAACATGGACGTTAGTGATAGTGGGCATGCTCACCTTTTCGTTATATGGTTTGAAAAATTAGAAATGTATGGATCTCCATTTACAACCCGTCTCATTTTTCACTGGTTATGAATCTAAATCTTTAGTTTCATTGGGAAACTCTGACTATTGGACTATGAAATAGTCTGCATCTTCGTTTCTCCCTCACTTACATAATCTAAATCACTTCTCAAGGACACCTGTCATCTTTCCTGTATGCTGAGATGCTGGATTAATAATTTGAGCAGTTTGAGCAGGGTCTACCTTCTATAAGAAGGTTCCTGAATTTGCTACTAAATCATTATGTACCATATTCCCTGAACACTAATATTTTACAGAGAGAGGTGTTATGACAGACAATGGAGACTGCTGTAAAATAAGGATGAAAAACACTTGTCCATGAAGACAATTTTCGACTGGGAAACTCTTTCCTGTCATTATTAATACTGTAGTAAGCTCTGTAGAGTTTGTATTTCTGTTTTTATGTCAAGGTTGATGATGCAGTTTTCTAGAGTTCAAAGGTTAAAAGGTGACCAACTCTTCTCACCTCTTCCAGCTTGAGACGAGCGCTGTATTTATCCTTGATCACATATATATTTTTTTTTCTCCATGGCTGTTATTTTTTTCAAGCTGTTGATATTCATGCTAAGAATATTTGAATACAATTAATTCTCCCAAGATTTCTTATAAGCAAAAGAAAGCCTGTGCATCTGCTTAGTCTCTAGAAGATACTCTAGATGCTCTGTCTCTTACAGTAGTGTATCTGGTAGGCTAGTAGGTTATAATAGTGTATCTAGTACATTAGTAGGTACTGGTATTTTTACAACAGAGAGCATTGGTTAGTTCCTTAAAGGGTTTCACTCCCCAAACACTTTCTTGATAGATTCAACTGGAAGTATAGAACTCATGGTGCTACCAAACTTTCCATCTTTGTGCATTGCATCTAGAGCTCTGACCAAGATTTGTGCCAGTTCCTTATTACTTTCCAGCTGAAGTACCCGTAACTTTCATACTTTACTTGGAAGAAAGTTAAATCTGTGATTTCAGAAAGTTAATATTATTCCTTAAAGAATTTCTTTATAATTTTACAATAAACTGTAATTTTCAGACTTCTAGCAAGCTGGAAAATTTTAAGTTAAAATCTGGGCAAAGTAAAAACTGAAAATGATGAGGGATTTAAGGAATAAAATGATACCTAGCCTTGCTGAGAGGCTTGGAAGCAATTTCATACCTGGCATTCCATGTAAGTCAAAATTTGATCATAAATTTTCAAGTGTTACTTAGCATCACTTATCTTTAGCAGCAAAGAATATTTGGAATAGATCCAATGCATGTATTTCGTCCTTTCTTTTTTAGTATGGGTTTCATATAGGCTTGTCTGCTAGTTAAACAGAAAGTTAATGTGTTTTCCATATATCGCTTGGTGCTGACGAGGGTCAAGTATATGTATATTGGTTATTTCTTCTACATTCTTCCAAAACAGTTGTACTTTTGTTAAGCTCTTTCAGAGATCACCAGCCCTGAGATACATATATTTTTATGCCCTGCATATGTGCACCTTTATGTCACACAATTTCTATTAGCACGTCCTTTTTCACACATCCTAAAGCCCTTCCAAACCAAAAATTCTACCTCAGTATTTGATGGGAAAAAAAAAAAAAAAAAAAAGGTAATTTGCGTAATAACGGCCCTTCACTCTTCTCCCAAGAGGCAGTGTTCGTTACTATCACACCAAGCACATACTTAAATGGAGGAATGGAGGAGAAAGCTTCCATATCTGCTCTATCTCAAAGTGCCTCACAACTTTAGAGTTTTGGGGTTTTCTTTAGTCTCACAAAATTATCTTATGCCCTTTGAGATGTTTGAGATGTTGAGATGCCATCATTCTCTCACTTTCACTGTTCTTCTAGTTGCCTATACAGGTTTCCAGAAGCTGTATGAGGGATGATGGTGAATAGCATCCATTTTTGACAGGCAGAGTAGAGTATAATTGTACTCCTTGGTGGGATTTCCTAGTTGGTTTAAGGGATCACTTCCTAGATAGAGGAGCAGTGATTTCTTGAAATCTTATTTTGTGCTAACTCTTCAAGATGCTTAAATAGAGCTAAAACCCAGGTTGCACTCCTTCCTCGAGTTGTGTATTTGCTTAACTTTGTCGACAAGTATCTTCCTGGATACGGATATTTCTGTAGCTAGAGCTAGAACATTTTTCAATGAGTAGTTTTTAAATATTAATTCACCTATTTTTATAATTTTTAGCAGAATTTTATATTTGAAATTAGAGCAATTACTGGTGGTAACTACCTCCTTCATTGTACCTGCCAGATGCTTTCCTTTCTTTGGGGACTTTAGCAACACTGTGGCCATCACCAAACTCTAGAAACTCACAAGCGAGGAAATATCTGAAGCCAGAAAACTGCCTTGTCTGTTTTGTGAAATTTGTTCTAATTTGATGAGAAAATATTTGAAAAATCTATTTTTCTTCTTTCCCTGATTGAAACAAGGGTCCTGTTGCAAGTAGAAGTATTTGGTCATACAACTAAGAATCGTTTCCTAATGCATAAAACGGCACTAGTTATGATTATAAAGCATACTGGATTTGTCATTTCTCAGTGTTCAAATACTTTTTAGTTTTCAATCAAATTGAAAAGTTGGTCATGTATCATTCTCATAGTATAATTTTGTACAACAGAAGCATTTATACTCCATTGCATAAAGTAAGTGTTCCAGGGTATTCATTTGGTAAATCATGTTAACTTGGAAAAGTAACTACTGAGAAATTGCTGCTTGTAGATGTCTTCATAGCAGTTGAATCATAACTCTGATTTCAAAAGTCCAAAATCAAAATACATAACAGAAGATTTAATAAAAATCTGATTAATGGACTGCCCTAAACTACTACCATTCTGAGAACAGACTGAAGCATTAGAAAACAGAAAAGTATAGCTGTTAATGTTAAATTGGCAAAATTAAAGAAGTTTAATATTAAGAAGATGGACAGAAATTTTAATGAATTCTCTGATGTCCCAGTATTGCAAGATCTACCATTCATAATTTTGTATGCAATCTTGCTGCAATAATTGACCTTCAAAAAGTCTATATGCTTTTCATTTCATTAAAGTTTTAGCTGGATTTTAAATCTAATTTCATTTTTCTCCATCTCAAGATATCACATAAGTGTTTTAACATTCCTTCACGTGTTAAAATATTATGAGCTCTTTCATAGGATCTGGTCGTCTGCAGTCAGCTTGAGTACATATAGATAAATGTAGCATTATGGAAGCAACTCATGCTTCCATAATGAAGTTAAATGAAACATGAACTATAGCAAAGTATCTTCAAAGCTGCAGCTGAATTCACCTGACCAGACCTGACCAATGTTTCAGGATTTTTGCCTTTTTTTTTTTTTTTAATGTAATCCTATTGTTTATCCATTATCTAAACTGAATTAGAACTTTTAAGCTGGAGGTGTATGTTAAGCTTTTAATATCTTAGTACTGCTGCTGTTATATGTTGTCAAAAGGGTGTATATGTAATGTTTTCTGGAAATTAAGCATCTTAGAGTAGAATATTATTTAGGTTGTCATAACTTCTGTCACCCTATACAAATACAGTCACACTGAATAATATACTGAAAAATGTAAGAAAATGTGGATGAATCATGCCTTTCATGTTCCATTTTTTTTTTAATGTTTTAGTAAATTGGTAATATTTATGCAAAAAAAAAGGCTCCCAACTGCCTCTCTAAAGTACTCTATAGTTGAATCACTTTTTGTTAATTGTGCAATTGTAATTGACTTAGTGCTTTGGTTAAGTCCTCATTTTCTTCCAAGTTTCAGGTAAGAAAAAGGGCCCAAATTCAAAATCGCAGCTTACTCTATGAATTCCATTAGTTTGGGAGGATGCTACTGATTAGTAGATGACTATTTTTAATCTATAGTTTTTTTTCCTGAAACTTATGTCTTTCTCAGAACTCATATTTCATTAAGACTGAAATACATTTCAAATGTAATGAGCTAAATCATTTGCAAGTAATTGAAGAACATCAAATTCTTTCTGAAAACAGCTACCTCTTTGAAGTGCTTTCATATTTGGACAAAATTGCTCACATTTTTCATCACGTTTCCCATCATGTCTTCTGAAAACAGGCTCTTTTTTTAGGTTTTTTTTAGTTTTTTTTTTTTTTTTTAATAACTTTCAATCAGAATATTCTCAACTGTGTTGTAAATGTGGTCTAGGAATATCCCTCTTTGTGATGCAGAAGAAAAATGTATTTACCATACCTTGCAAGACATCAAGCCATTTGATTAATGTATTTCTTCTTTTTCAGATCTGGTTTGCTTTTGTTAATGGTTTTTCTGGACAAATTCTTTTTGAAAGATGGTGTATAGGTCTTTACAATGTGGTAAGATGCTTTGTTTATTTTCAGTTTCTGTCTCATTCATGAAAGTTTCTTAAGTAAGCAAGCTTTTAAGCAAGTCCTCTCATTTCAAGTTTTGCGATACGCTTTTTTTTTTTTTTTTTAAATACATATACTAGATGTTTACAGCAATGCCTCCATTAACTCTTGGAATATTTGAGAGATCTTGCCGAAAAGAAAATATGCTGAAATATCCTGAGTTGTACAAGACTTCTCAAAATGCACTGGACTTTAATACTAAGGTAGGTCAAAATATAATTAAAGCAATAATAATTCAAAATAGTAACATGTGATACTTTTGCACTGCATATTCTCATGTTTAAAAGTGGTGGGGATGTTTGTTGCTACCATTTCCAGTACTAGTTCAATTGTCCATGAATAGCATAAATCATATATTTCATTTTTAGCACATATGAAAAAGGACAAGCATTTTTTAAACCCTGATTTGTTTTTTCTCTGCTGTTAATAAAAATGTATTCTGCAGGCAAAACTGATTAGTGTTCTCTGTCATCAGACTGTATCTATTTGTCCTATTATATGAAAATGAATTACTGAAGTATGTGGCAAAGTATTGCAGGGGACAATAAGAACTGTTACTAGATTTATAGAGGAAAGTACTTAGCACTACTGCCTGTCAATTTTGAGTTTCAACTTTGTCATCTTATTTGGAATTTTAGGGAAAAAAAAAGAACTTTGATATATTTAAAATGTATGAGCATGAATCAAAAGAAAAATGAGGCTACTTTTCATGGGAATGGGCAATATTTATCTTGCAAAAACTAAAGAAATAGGAGAACTAAGTAGGACTTCTTAGTATATAAAATAAGCACAGTTTTTATAGATTTGTCTATTAATCTATTAAAAACAAATAAACTTTTCCGAATCTGCAATTTCATGTATGCAGGTGACGTTTGTACGACAGTTCCTTATGGTTTGATTTTATTTTTCTAAACATTGTTGGGACGTTCCAAGTAAATTCACTGTGTGTTGAACTTGGAGGTACATTCAATTTACAATTGAATTAGCATGTGAGGGTTTGTAGTGGATGTTGAAGTGCCAATTTTGTTATGGAACTGAGGTATTTTTATAGAATTATGTCTAGAGCATCTTTGTTCATTGAAGCTCATGAGATTTTCTTCTCCTGCACCCTTCCCTCACTGTCCCACAGTTGGCTTCTGGTGTCACTGTGAATGCTTTACAAATATGAGAATTTTCATGGTCTGTTAATATAGACGCTTCTCTGTTACCATAGTTTTAATACAATAACATACGTGAAAAGCATCACACTAGCTGAAATATTATGTTTAAAATGATAACTCTTGAAACTTTCAGTACTGCACAAATGTCTTCTTGACTTCAGTGGAAATTCTGTGGCTATTCCCACATAACCCTTGAAATGGGTAACTGTCTACAAAATTCCCAGCTATAGAAGTTGAATAGTTGGTGTTAAAGACTTGGAAACATTGCTGCCCTGAATGTTGATGCAGATGTTTGTTATGGTAAAAAGGATCAAAGGTTATGAGGTCATGACAGAGGTTAAAGGATTAACGTGTCACAGTAAGTATTGGTCAGGAAAATGGAAAAGTAGAACTAATTTTTCTTGCATCCACCTGTGCTTTCTGTCAAATAAAAACTTGTGGTAATGACACAGCAAGAAGGAGAGACAAAGGTTAATGAGTAGCACAAGTTCAAATGTGCAAAGTATTGGAGTGTAAATTGGATCTACAACCTGGTGTAGCTATATGATCCTAACAAAAGGCTCTGAGACATTGTGGAAAATGTTGTGAGGCAGGCAACTTAATTTCTATTGTTTGAACACCTTAAAACTTACAATACTTGTCAGCTAGTTACAATAAAAGCTGTGTTTGTAAAAAGCATTGTTAATGAGAAAACATGATTGCTGTCCCAAAGGACACGAGTTACATATTTTTGATTAAGTCTTTTTTCTATCTTTATACAATATACTGTGTAAAGCATTAATAGGATGATTATGTTTACAGTTAATACTGTTCTTTTCAGATGGTATTTCTTTGAAGTGGATATGTACTTGAAAGTGAAATTGGAATTATTTAGCATTTACATTAAATATTATGAAGTTATGCCCTTAAAGAATGGAGCATGTAAGAAGAAACCCGAGGAAGCTATACTCATTTGTCCTCTTAAGTTTATTTCTATGTAGAAATATATAGATAGTTTTCTGTAGAACTCTAGGTCTACACCTTTTTCAAAACAAACAACAAAAATGGCCCATGAAGCACTAAGAGGCATAAAGTGCCTGTCAGTTATATTGCTTCACAGTGGTGGCTTGACAGAAACACATTTTGTGAATCTAACACACAGATAAAAAGAAAGGTCAGGGTTCACAGAGCTAGTTTATTGCAAATGGTTCTCATGGAGTTTTGTTTTCCCTTAGGTTTTCTGGGTTCATTGTTTAAATGGCCTCTTCCACTCATTCATTCTCTTTTGGTTTCCACTAAAAGCCCTCCAGCATGGTAAGTGTATAAAACGTGTGTGTGTGTGTGTGTGTGTGTGTGTGTGTATATAATTTTGAAAGATACTAAATACATTTACTTTAAGAACTCTTGATAAATGCTAACAGTTTTGTGGAATTAAATTTTAAGTTATCATTTCTAGAGCTAGCAAGGAATATGCAATCTCTTTTAAATGCGTGTTTAAATTATGTTTTAAAATACAAGAAATATAATGTAGTATGCATAAAATTATATAAATGTACTTGAAGCAAATAGAAACCATATGGAAGGAAAAAAGACTGGTGATTAATTACTCTACTTCTGTGTAATAATGTACTATGTTGAATACTTGTAAAATGCTAAGTCAGTCACTACTGCCTCTTGCGTTATCTCTTACATTTTGCTGCACCTTATTGCCTCTGCCTATAGCTTCTCTCCTTTCAGGGATGCATAGACTCATTAGTAAACCTGGGTTTGCTACAATTGAAACCAGGACATGTTAGACAGCTGAGTCCTGTCACTGTGCTTATTCCTGTTTTATGTGCACCAGAGGGGCAGAAGGAAACTGGACGCTTGTGAGGCAAGCCATAGAAATTAGCAGAGGCCAAAGGCAGTGTTTCCAATTAATGGGAATGTTTATGTGTATTGAAGCTGTCATAGGGGTGGGGTTTATTTTGTTTCAATTTTGGCTTGTATAAATTTTTTAAATATACAGAAAGGCTATACCCAGCTTCTGTAAAAGTAGTAGTCTTCTCAGTTCCCCTGATAATAGTCTGCCCTAGTACAAAGGGCGCAGAAATATTCTGATCATCTCGTAACGTTTTGAATTTTCAGGAAGGTTCTGCTGGTTGAGACTAGACTGTGAGAAGGTCACAGAGAAAAGCTTGAGAGAAACTGTTGTTCGTACAGAGTATTTTATACTCTGTAATTTTTAATGAGTGAATGAAGTAGGCAACAGCCTCACTTTCTATGAAATGCACCTGAATACAAGTTCACTGGCTGCTATTCACGTTTGAGAGGGTTGTAAATAGTCCAGAAGAAAGCTCCCAAAATGTCCAGTATCAAAAATAAAGTTCATATATGTTTTATCGTTGCAGATATTTAAATGTTTTTATTCATGTCCTTCTCCAGGCACTGTATTTGGCGATGGTAGAACTTCGGATTACCTGCTCCTGGGAAACACTGTTTACACTGTAAGTTTTGCTATCGTTATCTAAGTGCTCTATCAGCTGTTTGTTTATTCTTATCTATATTGACTCAATCTTTACATTTTATGCAGAGATGTGTTTTTATTTATACCTGTCTATGTAGAAGAGTTGATTCAGCAGAGTTCCTTAAGAATAAGAAATGGAGAAGTTTTTCGCTTGTTGAATATAAGTTTTACCTGACAGATGTAGCTTTCCTCAGATCTCTCTCAAAAGTGGAATTAGAGTTGCAGTCCCTTTCTTCTGTTCTTAGAAATTAAGCTTTAATTTTTTAAGTCTTATTTTTGGTCTAGATGATAAGTTCATCCAGAAAAGGGGGCTGTAATATGAATATAAATCTATATCAAAATCTAGTTCCTAATTCAATTAGGAAAAAGTAAAGCCTTGCAACTGAAAGAAAAGGAAGATATTCTGGAATAAATGGTAATTATTTGACATGTAGGCATGTGTAGCTGCTAAAGGCATCTGCTGCATATGAGATGACTGTTTAAATAGTGGTGTCTAGTCAGCTAACATATGGTCTGTTCTCCTTGTTGCTTTGTGAGAGCATAAAGAGCAGAGTAACTGCAGGCCTTCTTGTACTTTTTTCTTTTACTGCTGTGGCAGTGAAAATAAAATGATTCTTCTGCCACTTTTTCCAGGACGGTGAGCACGTTCTTTCAGGCCACACTGAAGAATTCTGCTTTAGCACATTCTCTGAAAAATTTGTTTGCTCTGCACTTCCTTGCCTGTTACGAAAGGCAAAGCGCAGCATGTTTGTTAGTAGTAGTCACGTATAATTGTGCAGTCCACAGTACAATGAACTGCTCTACGCTATGGATGGATGGAATAACCTCGGTTGCCTGTGCAGAATTAAGATGTAAGGTCATAGTCAAGCATGGGAATTCCTTGCATGGGATTTCAAGGAGGTGGTCTGGGCCATGTATATAGCTTTGAGGGAGTCTGCTTTTCAAAAAATGTGTGCATATAAAGTTTGTCTGCACTGATGGTTGGAAGTCATAGTCTTGAAAAGTCCAAATCATAGTAGGTTAAGGAACTTTCTTCCTCTGCTTTTAATCTCTATTTAGGAATTCTGCACTCAGGAACATGCCAATTCAGAACAGAAAGAAAAGAAAAAGGTTTTACCGGAAGTAACCTTCTAGAAATATCAGAGAGGGATTCCAGTGTCCCTGAACAACCTGTTTTAGATGATACACAGCACATTAGATTAGACCGAACTGAATACTTCTATTTCAGTATGCCAAATGAACTCTCCATCCAAGCTACCATTTTAGGAGGCTTTTGGAAAAAAAATCGTTCATTTGGACATCAAGTTCCATGAATCCCCCTCTCATGCCAAAAAAAAAAAAAAAAAAAAGGCAGTAATTAATATACATTCTTTGGATCCACAGAGAAAGTCAGGAATCTGTGCTGATTCATATCATGACCTGGAATTAATTGCCTCTTTGAACATAAACTTCAAATACCAGTATAGTCCCATGAAAATATTTGCATGACCATTCTTGAGAGGTCTTTTTAGCTCAACAGTGTATACAGAAATAACAATTTGATTTTGTGTTCCCTGGGCAGGATTCAGTTGAGCTATCATTAGTTTGGGACAGGGAGAGAATGGAGCAATAAAACCCAAATCCTTGAGGAAACAGCTGTGCATATCTGGCAACTTTTTTAGGGGAAACAGTGAAGGTGCAAAGAGATGAGATATTCATGCAATCTGTAACTTTTTATAGAGACCTACAGTAGAACGCATACGTGGGCTGTATATGTATTTTGTCTATACAATGAAAATTCTTACTCTGATCCTAAAGAATGTGGGTTGGATTTTTTTTTTTTTCCTAATGACTCAAAAATAGCAAGCAAGTGTAGCAGANTTTTTTTTTTTTTTTTTTCCTCTATAATTCTACATTTTTCCGCTTGCCCAAATACAGCACTGGTTAGACTAGGTAAATTAAAACACTCATCAAGCACCTTAAATTATCTGTTAATCAGATTTTACACATGTTCTGGATAATGGAGCTGTAGAGGTGTAATTTGTCATCCTAAATAGAGTAGCATTAGTTGAAACAGGAGATTTCAGAATTAAAAGCATAAACTGTTACAGCTGGAGTGAAACCTTTCTAGGGAGATTTATATGCATCTATGCCCCAAACATAAAGGACACGTCAAACATATCCCTTCCAGCTGAAGGAAATTTCTTCTGAGTGTCTGAGGCTCGCTGAAGTTCAAACACAGACAAACTCCCCCATCTTGGCCAGCAGACTAGATCTTAAACCATAGATTTCTGAAACTAAGACAGAGCTATTATAGACAGCACTTGGTCTTCATGGCCCATTTTGTCTGTTTTATGTTCTTCAGACTGCAAACAGAGCAAAACTGGAGTTACAAAACTAGTAACTATTTTTTAGTAATAGGAAAACTTGATTGTTTATGTAAATTTACAGGAAAGGAGATAAACATTTTCCTAAATCGACCAGTCCTTGCTCTAGGATTATAAACTTTAAACTACTGCAGGTCTCTCAACTAAAATAAAACATGTTCAGCAGCAGAATGATGTCATGTTTTTAGAGATTGCACCATAAATAAAGATAAGAAAAGAGTAAAGATGGAGGGAAAAAAAGAGAAGAAATAGCAAACTGTATTCATTCTGCATTTGGTATGCAGAATATAGATCTTGGGCTTTTAACATTAACACTTGAAAATGAAAATAGTGAAAATAATTAACCTCTGTGTTCTGTTGAAGATATAACAAAACTAATCAAACTGTAGGTGTTAAATACGATGTTTTTCTCTCTTTTTTCTTTTTTTTCTTCTTCAAGTTTGTGGTTCTAACTGTGTGTTTGAAGGCTGGATTAGAGACCTCGTACTGGACTTTGGTAAGCAAATATCTTTTATCATATTCCCAAATGTGCTATAAAAATACCATTATTTTATTCCTGGTTATTATATTATGTCCTTAAAGTCTGCCAGCCACAATATCTAAGTAAATTATGGTTATTGTGTGGAAAGACCAAATACAATGTTGAATATGAAAAGGATGGCTTTGATATAAAATAATCTCTAAGTTAGAAGAATCAAATGTCTGTCGGTTGTAATTGAACTTAAATTGGTTTAAAACACATTAGCAATTATTGCTGTTGCTGAAACTATCATCTTACTTTAGTAAGTATCAAGCTAAAGGAGCAGAATTAAATTAATGCTAAATATAGAAATTTCACCCAAAACATCAGCGTCCAAAGTAAACACTAAGCAGCAAAGCTCTCTTTCTATGTCATAGTACATTTGTGGTGATTATTCTCTGTGTGTGTGTGTCTGTCTGTCTCTCTTTTAACAGTTCAGCCATATAGCTATCTGGGGCAGCATAGCACTTTGGGTAGTGTTTTTTGGAATCTACTCTTCTTTGTGGCCAGTCATTCCTATGGCACCTGACATGTCAGGAGAGGTAAAGTATGGGTTAACTGATCTCCAAATTTGTGCAAAGAATACTGTTTCGATTTTCAGTACAGGTCTAATCTTTATTAGATACTTTTGCTGAGTAGGGGTTTGTAAGAGTTGCTTCCTCTATAAATTCAATAGAGTAGCCATGTTTACTTAAAATAGAATGAATTTTTACTCCAGTGAAAATGGAGATCAACTATCAGGCTATGAGTCTATATTTTAATGAAGGAGAAGTAGCAGGTAAGCCGCTTTTTGGTAAGTTGGAATTTTTTAAGACCTATCTTAAAAATTCTGAGCTCAGTAAAATTATTCAGCATATGGAACAGGCTGGCCAGAGAGGTTGTGGAGTCTCCTTCTCTGGAGATCTTCCAAACCCGCTTGGACACAGCCCTGAGCCACCTGCTGTAGGTGACCCTGCGTGTGCAGGGGGTTGGACTAGATGATCTCTGGAGGTCCCTTCCCACCTTAAGCATTCTGTGATTCTATGATTCTATAATATAAGTATGCAGAATAATTGAGACTGCTGGAGACTTTTCAGAATGGAGCAGTGCAAGTGGTGGATTAGTTATGGTTGTCTTTTCACTAGGATTTACAATTCTCTAAATTTTCTAATTTTTTGAAACTCTGAAACTCATCAAACATTTGAAGAGCCCTAAATTACGTGAACAAATATAAACATTTCTTTGTTTATTAATTTGCTGCTTGGATTGTTGTGCTCTATCCTTAACCTTTTGTTTTATTTTGCTTTTATTTATTTATTTGCTTTTATTTATTCTATTTGCATATGCCTGCTCTGTCTGTTGCAAATAGGACTGAGTCCACAAAAGTCATGTTGTTGCTAACTGCCTAACAAATACAGACCGTATTCTTCCTAGTCCTAATCACAGATCCTGAAGCAGCAGGGATATCTGCTTACAGCAAAGTCTTAAAATAGCTTTTCTCCACTATGGAGAAGTTGTCCATATGATGGCAATTTTGTTTAGACCTATTACATAAAATGAGTATGACCCTTGACCCTTATTTTTAATAATGTCTCTATGAAATCCTATAAACAGCTGCTATATTTAAATTATTTTAGACAGATGCTTTTCCAAAACTGTTTTTCTGCAGCATCTTTATTCTAATACCAGAAGTATAAATAATCATAGAATTAGAATTAGACATAGGAACTGCTTATTTCTTCTGATTGGCCAAAAATGCTTAAAGATACCCTTGTCCAAAGTATGTTCTGAATTTCACAGTGCTATGACCTACTCTGGAAACTGAAGGCTTTTTAATTTGATGTTGTGATTAAAGAATATTTCTTGCAGTCATCTTCTGAAGTCTTCTATTCTTCTTGCAATAAAGAAATAGCTAATAAAGAATCTGTAATTTGCATCACCTAATCAGAATAGCTGTTGGCTGTTCCTGTGTAAGCAGATTTATAAACCTGCTAGAACCTTTCAGTTAATCTTTCTATTCTGTCAACTTTTCTTTTCAATGTCACTAAATGGAGGCACATTGGTGGGGGTTGTTTTGTTTTGCTTTTTCTTTAGAATGATAAAATTCGATACATTTCTTAACCTGGTATATTTTCTCTTTTTTGAACAAATACAGCTGTGACTTGTGTTGCAAAACTTTAATTGGGAGAGAATAAATAAAATAAAGACTGTCTGTATTTTGTTCTAGTACAGCAATTTATAAGACAGAGCACACTTTAAGGAAAGTGCTAGCTGTGTAACCAAGTGACGATTCCTTTCTGTAGGTGTCTCAATTACAGCTTATGTTTTACACTGAGAGTTTAGGCTTTGTTATTCTTGTGTACTCAGGGTTGTTGGTAGGTTTTTTTTATGCATATATCTGATTAATAAATGAGCATAAAAATGTAAAATATATTTGAATTAAAAATTTAATTTGAATTAAAAGCAAAAGTTCAGTATCTGCAGAACTTTTTTTTAATTTATTGTGGTACTGTAGATGTGCACTGTAAAGTTCTCCAGAGCACCAGCTGTTTCTTCTCTGTCTGGCTCAGGGGATCTATAAAACTACTGAAGGAAATTGAAGTTAAGGAACAAGCATGTGTCTTACAGAATTTCAGATCCTTTGAATAAGGTTTAGAGAATCCTTGTGAAAAACAATAAAATTCCTTGTTGGACAATTTAACTGCACTCTGTAGGAAAGATTTATTAGTATATACTGTACTAACAGCATTACTTACTAAAGTATTGCTTCTGTCCGCATTATCCCCCACTACCTACTGGGGGGGATACCAAATTGCTCTTGTTAAAAATACATATTCCCCTATATATAAAATATATTATAAATAACTATAAAGCCTTGGTTACTAAGATTGTTCAATTTCCATTTCTTTATCATAATACTTGCAGAAAACTCTATGCTTTAAGGACTGATATGTGGGATAGTTATGTTAAGTTAGCAAGTAATTTTTGTCCTTTTTTTTCTCTGTTTCACTGCTTATTACCTGTTTGAATTCAAATGTTAGCCAAAATTCTGGATTTTCATTTTGGGAGGGGTAATTGGTGTAGTAAATTTTCAGTGAGGGGATATTGCTTATTTGCAAAGAAAGCATGAAATCTGGTTTTCCTGAACACGGACGGCAACAGAGCCAGTGTGTTCGCTTACAGTTCAAGATCTTTCCCAGCCCATACCCAGCATAAGTTTTCTGTGGGCTTCTTCCTACGTTCTTACCATGTTTTCAGGTTTTCTCCAATGCTCCTTATCCAAGTTTTTTTTTCCCCCGGCTTTTATTATACAGACCTGTAAATCTATACAAAGCAGTAATTCAGTGATCAGCAATCGTTGCTGCCCCATATACCTTTGCAAACCTCCCACTGATGGAAATTTTGAAGTGAAAACATTTTTACTGCGTAACCAAACTCATATGATTTCTTGAAGATATTTTCAGCAAATTGGTATCCATCCCGTAACACATCTTCATTTTTGTCTTCTATCCTCACCTGACAGTCTAAAATTGTTAGTTGTGTTAGTGGCATATTTCTGCTCATTAAGATCTTTATATTAAAAGTTTTGTTTCTTAGCTTAAGGAATTCAAATTATTTTCTCTTTTAAGGGAGTTTTTGGGTTTTTTTTTTCCCACATTTATTAGTAGTTTCTCCATTAGATCTCCTTAGACTCAATTTTGAGTCCTCAGGGCCTCATGGTTTAATTGTACTTTAATCTAGTACTAGGTACTTGTTAGTCAGTGTCTGCTATTCCAAGGTATATTTCAGAGATTCAGATATTTTACATACTCAGTAGCCACATTCCTAGTCCTAGTATTCTTTAACTAGTTCATTACGACCAGAAACAGCAGAGCTTATTTTTAAACTATCAAGTTTGCCTTTTCAGTTTATAATGGTCAGTCTTGGCAGTTTTCCTTTTAATATTCTTCCTTTCTATTGGCAAGACTTTTCCCAATGTCAGCATTTACATTTATTTCTTCCCTTTCCTTCCCCTTTGCTTTTTATATGCAAAAGTTGCTATTTTTTTTTTTTTCTGTTTAAAATGTTACAAACCAAACTCAGTACAGTTTTCTGTTGTACTTATGCGTGGAACTACCCTTACAAAATTCATGGTGTTCAGCTTCTCTCTTTCTCTTTACCAGCTTTCTCTTCTGGTGTGCAACTGGGAGCAATGATTTCGGTTCTGTAGCAAATTCCAGTGAAACTGTCACCTTTGCTTCTTCATTGTTACACTTAGGGTAGTTTGTGTAGTGTCTGTCCGTATAGTAAGTTCAGCAGAAGCATCAAAGCTCATTCTAGCTTTACCTCTCCCTCCTACATAGCCTTGTTTGCTATGTATTTAAATCAACATAGATAGTCCCCCCACTAGTATTTTTTGCTCCAAAACACTAGGTGTTTACTTTACTTAAAAGAGGATAGTTGAGCCTTCCTTTCATAATGAAATTACAAGCAAAGTTATAAGTAATCAAAAAAGACTATTTTGGTTTATTTTTGCATCCAGATTCTCTTTAGTTTTTTTTTTTTTTTTTTTTTTAAGATGATTTTTTTTTTCAAGTCTGTCAATCTGTGCTGTAGCACATCCTTGTTAGCCAGATTTGTTTATTTCTTCCAATTCTTGGAGAAACTTTTTTTTTTTCTAAGTCATCTGTCCTCTCAGACTTTTGAGGGAATGTTTTCGACAATTATTTAATACTTCTTTTTATTAATTTTGAAAGTAAGCACTTCAATTATTATTTCTATCTAAGGTCTACTGAAGTAGCAATGGATAAAAGCATTCCTGGCACTAAAATTTGTCACTGTGTTATTTTTTCCAAGGTGAAATACACAGTGTGTACGCTAAGCTGTCATAAAATGGATGGAGAGAATCAAGTGCTTGTGAAGTTAATTCACAAAATAAAAATTGAGGAGATATGCCCCTAAGCTAGTCACAGGAGCATGCCGTAAGAAACGGTCTCATAATTCATCCTTTTGGGGCTCAAATGCTTTTTTTTGGTTAGAGATAGGTATTAATCTGATGATTCACAAACTTAGACTCTTATACCAGCCTTTTTTTTCCTCCCCAAAATACCCATTTATCTAGCAATTAAATGTGTAGAACACTCGCCAAAAATCAGTGTTACCGAGAAGCCAGATCTAAGTGTCTCTGTGCTTTGGAGCTTTCAGCGTAATGCTTTCTGCTGAAAGAGTCATTGAATAGAGAACTGTAAGCCTTCTACATTCCCCTTTGTAAATGGAATTAATTAAATATTTATTGCATCACAAGAGACCTTATGCTGGGTTTTCCTTTACCTGAGTGATTAAGGTATTCTCTGGGAAAAAGGCAAGATGCAGATTCTAACAGATACTAAGAATATTGAAGTACTCATAAAAACAAGGGACTGAACTAAAAGGAGAGAGACCTTCATCCATGTTTTCTCTATGTTGCTCATTGTGGCTTTGTTAATGTTCATATACTCACAAAGTCACCATAGAGATACTGTCTTGAAGCCGACTTTGGGATTTATAGTTTGTATCTGTGAGATTATATATACATATAAGTGTGTGTGTGTATGTATATACATATACATAGCTTCATAATCTATTCCTCTGTTGGATGCATGCTGCTGTTTATATACCACCTGCAGCTAGGGAAGTCAGTGGTCTAGCAGTGGTCTGGTGCAATCCTTAGCTGAAGTGAGAAGAGCTGGAAAAAGCTACAGGCCTGGTCCTTATTCCTTCCCTATTGAGATTCCTCATTTCGCAGGAGGTGCTTCCCAGCTAACTGGTACTTGCTGTGCTTAGGTATTTTTGCGTTCTGTTGCATCTCAGTAAGACTTTGGTTTGACTGTACTATCAGAAAGTGGAGGGATCTTCTTTTAATGTTCTCAACAAGCATAGCTCCAATTTAATTCTGAGTTAATAGAACCTATGAGATTGTTTTCTAAATAGCAAAGAAAGGTTTGAGATGTTTATAGAACATTTGTAGGAACTTCACTGCATTGGGTGTTAAATCTATTTTACTATTGCTTATCCTTACTAATCAGTAAGGTTATTTTTGCCATGTATGAAGACAAACAGATATAGTAACTAAAATTTCTCTGTAGGATGGTAAGGAGGTGTAGTTTTAATAGTTACATATTTTTTAAAGGGTGAGGTCTTGTACAGTAAAGGGCTTTCATGAGCTTTTCTGCAGCAGGAATTGTACAGCTCTGTTCATCTTCCTCTCAGCTTTTCGAAGGTTGTCCTTTTTCAAATCTGCTAGCTGTTTCGGCAGAATATTTCATAGTAAGGGGGAATACTCTCACTCTTCATTTTGGCATGTAATTCCCCAATAGTACGTTTTCATCAGTACATTAAAAATATTTTGATACAAGTGTTTCTAATCCTAAACTAGGAAAGAGAGCAATTTTCAGCTTTTTTTTTTTTTTCTCCTTTTAAAAAAGTTAAGCAGCAATATAAAGATCGATATGTTGTGCTTATAAGCAGTGTTAATTCGTTGTAGAAAGCCCTCGAATGGAGCATGAGCTACGGAGACAACAAATTATTTATCCTCCCTGCAGGATTTGTTAGCCTTACAATAAAGTAGGCTTCCCAGCTCGCATTTTGGGTTACTTCTGAATTCCCCGGGGAGGCACTTTTGTGGCAGATTCCATTTGGTTTCACAAGGCCTAAAGGGGAGAAACTTGGCATTGACCACAAATCTCTCACATTAGGAACAATTTGTAAACCCCGAACAGAGGCGGCCAGAGTCGGTCCCCAGAACAGGCTGCTCCTGTTAGTGCCATTGTCTGGAAGGGATTGGTTTGCCATTTCCCAGATGACCTGCCTGTGTGTAGAGAGATGTGAAAAGTTAGAGACAAAAATGTTTTCTACAGAGCGAGGGGGGGAGCTTTCTTGTACAGAAAGGAAGGAAATACCTCTGTGGGATTTTATTTTTCCCCTCTTCATCCAAAAAATACAAAGAGGCCCTCTGTCTTTAATTCGAATGTCGGCTTTAAATCTTTTAGGTTTGGATTAACTCCGTAAAAGAAAAAAAAAAAAAAAAAAAAATCTGACAGGCTTTCAAATATGACGCAGAAAAACTTTTTTTTTTTTCTTTATTTTTTCTCTCAATTCATGTCGTTCATTTGTAAAGCCAAAGGCTGGAATGGCTGAATAGTAGGCGCCAGTTGTTCCTTCATTCATAGTTAGCATTACAATGGTCAGAATTAACATCCTAAGACCTACATTATCACTTTTGCTGTTTCACCAGCAAGACATTTAATACAGGGTAGCTAATGGAGGACAGTTCTTTGCTATGTTCTCATAAAATAAGAAATGTTATTAATAATAGGAAGGGAGATACTTGCTTCAAGTTGCATTTTTCTATGGTTTTTTGTTGTTGATTAGGAAACGATTAGTCTTTCTAATTGTTACTTAATTATAAGAAACCTTTAGAAAGTGTAGCTGTGATGGACATTCCTATTAGCTGCTTTTTTAAGATCTGAGTATGTCATCAAGTATGTCAAAAGTCATGTTTCGCTTTTAAAGTGACAATACAAATACATTTTCTCTACTTCCCAACTGAATTTTTTTTATTTTCTTCCTGTTGACAATGAGAATTGTTTTACTTTGAACCTCTTACCTTTGTGGTAGCTTTTGGCAGAAATAATCACTGAAATATAAAGGAGGTATCCCTTAACATAAGTTGTGGCAAGTTTACCATGTTTTCATTTCAAATATATTCTAACGTTTTCCAAAGAATCTGTGTAACTGCTTCAACTGATCAGATACAAAAACCAAAGTAAACAAGACTTTTTTTTTCTATATTAGAATTAAGTTTTATTTCCCTTTTTTTTTTCACACAAGCAACATACGAAGTATAATTCTAAAACAAACTTTCTTGTTTATGTGTTCCAAGATTATATTTGAGTTATTGCAAATTATCGGCATTTGTCTGCTAATTGAGATTAGTAAAATTTCAGCATGTTTATTTAAGTTAAATGCTGAGGTTTAACCTGGAAAAGGAATTAGTCTCCAAGAAAAGAAGCAAAAGGCTTGGAAAGGTATCATTGTGCACCAATGTTGCTTTTCATGTCTATGCAATCTAATTACATTACAAAGGCTTTTTTATGTTGACTGCAAACCTTTTATTAATATGTTTGATTAAGTATATATCGCATTCCTTGCAATCATAGTACTGTTGATACGGATATTTGGGCATGAAGGGTAGAATAAAGGATTTTTGACAGTGCCGTTATTATTATGGAAGTTTTTTTGGCTTTAGTTTTTAGCAGGTGTACAAACCACACTTTGAACAGAAAAAAAAAATTATCTATTAATGTAATGTTTCATTAAAAAAGACAAAAACCCACAAGTAAAAGCAATAACATATGTGCAAGTATTTTACCACGCAGTAATAATGTTGTAGATCTTCATTTTGTGATATACTGCATACTTCCTAAGCTATTCAGTATTTATGTAGTTTGTTGTTTTCTTAGTTCTGTTTTTTTAACAGTTTGTTGATCAGGACTGTGTACCAGTGTGGGAACTTTGGTGTAGTCAGATGTGCTTTGATCTCAGTTGTATTGCAAAATGATTATAAGTATACAATATTAACATTGAGCGCCAGTAACAGTTATTTACTGATTGGATTGATTGCAATAAAAGGGTTTGTGCTTCTAATAAGGTATTGGCAAAGATGGAAGTGGGGTTGTTAATGGGTTTTCAATAAATAAATCTGGTTTTAATTGAATTCTCTACAGGCAGCATAGCGGTGTAGAGCTGGGTTTGTGGAGACGTAGGCTCCCCCTCTCTCAAAGAGCCTGGGCAATGTGATCTTTGTACCACTCTTTCAACATGTATTAGTGCTCGCTAAATGCCGCGTTTCTGTAGCATTTAAGGGGATTTTAGAGAGAAGTCACATTTTTAATTCACATTAGATAGTCTATGGGGCTTCATTTAAATTCAATTTTGATGCCCTCAACCAAGCAGCCATTGATATTTCTAACTTTTTATAGTTTTCTTCATAACTTCATCATATTTTGTGCTTTTTTCCATCCAGGCAGCTATGATGTTCAGCTCTGGAGTGTTTTGGATGGGACTTCTCTGTATTCCTATGACAGCATTGCTTTTTGATGTAGTATACAAAGTGTGAGTATAGAAATGCTGGTGTTTATAGGGGAAGGACCGTTAAAAATTTGTTCTAATTACTGCTATAAGAAAAATGGAATTCACATCTACTAGGTATATAAAATTATTTTACACCTTGTTTGTAGCTTACAAACCTTGTTGCAAGCCTTAATATTATTTTAAACGCTTTAATAGTAATGTATTTTTATAAGTAAAATATTTGTCATTTATAATTTACAAGAACTGCTGATAAAATGGATTATTTAGATTATTGCTTTCTAATATTTCTTGTTTTAAAATTTCATTTCAAGTCATCTGGGAAAATGGATTTGTAAAACAAATGTTAATTTACGAGCTGTTTAAAATAAAAAAAGTGTTGAAGTGTTGTTCTTGTTTCAAGACAGTAAATCTGATAGTATTATGTGTTTTTACAGAGTAAAAAGAGCTACTTTTAAGACACTGGTAGATGAAGTACAGGAGTTGGAAGCAAAGTCTGAGGATCCTGGGGCAGTTGTGCATGGCAAGAGGTACTATAAAATCTGTAGAGCATTGTCTTTAATAATAAGAAGAATGCTAAACGTTTTCAGCTTTGTAGGTGTGTCAAAGGCAAAAGGTTATTTTCCAAAAACATGCAAGCAGAAAGTGTTCGCTGTAGGTATTTATAAAGAGGTTTGAGCTGCACTCAGCCTGCGTGGTTCTTTATGTGCTTAGCTGTAGGTAGTTTTTATCAATGTTTTTGTCACCTGTTTTAACAGGTTTGTTTCCTTCTAGCTGATGGTTATGTTTCTAGTTATTGTGTGGTGAAATAAATTGTGGTAGAATTTCAATACTGTCAGTTTAGTTGTGTTAACAGTTAAGACAAACTAAACCTAGATCATTCATAATTATAGTTACAACTTGGACCTAAGCACATTATTTAATAAAAAGTAAATAATAATATTACTACTTGGTAACATAGAGGAAAACAGCAGTATCTCTCTAGGATTTGCTCACATCTCTTCATGATTAAATAAAAAGAATTTGATGAATTAGATAAGAAATAATTTAAACTTTACACTCCACAAAAATTCTCTTGCTACGTGCTCCCTAATGTGTCAGAAAGGTAATATGAGAAGGGAGAAGGTAAATTTGAGAACAGAACATTTTTACATGTGTAAAATTAGTGTGGAGCGCACACATAAAACACTTCAGAGTTTTTAGCCCAAGACAAATTCATAGGAGGGATTTGCTGAATGAGGGTGTAACACTCTCTACTTCCAATCTCTTAGTGCCATTTGGAAGAGTTAGACCTTTCTTTCCTAGTCTTCATGAGTTTTGTGAAATCTAAATATTTGTATAAATATATATATATATATATATATCTTTGTAGACTACTGGTATTTTAGTATTTTCCAGACAAAGGGGGAGGGGCTGCTTAGGCAAGTACTTTTTCCTATCAAGCCTTGTGTGGAAGGAGAGCCGCAAAAACACCAGCACAGCCAACTCTTTATTGTAGGTCCAACTTGAGGCAGCTCCTTTTGACTCTTCATAAAGATAATTAAGTTCCTTTTCTTCCTAGTCCTCATCAAGTTCCTGTACTCCTCCCCTAATTCTGTGGGAAACAACTTGCTAGGTCCTACCAAACTGAAATCAAAATAGATGGGATACCAAGATGATGACCACCATTGCAGAGGGGTTAAGTATCCAACTCATGTCTGTCTTCGCCTCGTCCCCAGTGGAACACCTAGTCTAGTGTAGCGGACTACATGAGAGCACGTACTTACGCCGTCTCTCCCACCAGGCTCCATGTGCTGCCTGTGTAGCAGTGGCTTTGTACTGAAGTACTGCAAAATCCCACAGTTGATGATGCTTCCTGCATCAGGCTTACTTTTCACTCATTGCTGCAAGACCCGTGAGTGCTTGCAAGAGTGACTTCCTTTACTTTTAGCAGTCA
>VZSV01000017.1:8489851-8504972 GCA_013398735.1 Nothocercus julius
AAAAAAAAAGAAAAAAAAAAAGGCAAGGTTAGAGAGAACAACAATCAGTGCTAAAGCTAAAGGTTTACCTGCCTGACAGTGTGGAGATGCGTACAGCTAGTGTGATGATTATTGTTACATTATGTTCAACTCAGAAGCCTTCGAGAAATAAAAGAATAAAATGATTTTAAAAAATGTAGAAGTACGAATTACAGAAAACTGGTTTTAGTAGTAGAAAGTACTGAAAGACAAACATTGTAGATATTGTAGATACAGAAAAAAAAAAAAGGTGCTTATACTTAGTGTATATTAAGTACTTAGTGTTCAGTACTTGCAATCTGAAGAATTTTTTTGTCATCCTAGATTAAGTTCAGTTGTATAGACACTGTGCTTCTCCTTCATTTTAAAGAAATTCTTCTACATTCTTCCTCTTTATTTTTTATGTCAGAGAAACCCGATGCTTCTAAATACTAGGTATCATGCATACATCTTCCATAACAGAGAGTCTTGTTCTTTATTCACCTATAGGGTTAGTAATTCAGTCTGCAGCAAAGAAAATCTCTATTTCCAAAAGCATTTAATTGTTTTAATCTTGGACCCTCCAAGATTGTTTGAATCTTGGAGCCTTCTGTATTTTAGCCTTCAGCTCCTAACAATTTTTGAACATGTTTAGGGTATCTCTCTATTTTTCTCTAGTTTTATAATCATATTTTTATCACGTGATTAAGTAGTCCAGAGAGCTTTATAAATACTGTTTGGTTAGCAGCAAGAATATCTTCCATAGATCCATTCCTTCTCTGAAGAGTCATTTTTAAACCTCTGTTTCTTAAAGTATATTAACAGCTGCCTCAGATATAAATCAAAGGATATTAGGCATCTTAACATCTTAAGATCAAGGCTTTATTTCCTGATTTTTTTTTTCTTTGAATTTAACTCTTTATGGAGAAAGTATTCTTTGTGAAGAAAATGGCACCTGAGAAGTCTCTGGTTTGATGAACTGGCTTTACATCTTCAAAAATTTTACATAAAATCATTTTTGGTTTTCATTTTACTGTATTTGAGTTTCCTAAATTGTAGAAGCCTGTTAATGATACAGAGTAAGTGGTGAAAAAACAAAAGAAAGTTCCCAATGTTTCTGCTTTAGATAGGCCATCTCATAGACCATTTTTACTCAAGAATTGTGGTGCTTTTCACATGAGACCGGTAGATTTTTTTTGACAAATTACTTGTATGTTCTTCAAAGCCAACTAATATTCTTCTAGTATGCATACCTCTTGAAGTATCTTCCTGTGCTGTAACAGGAAAAGGTATCTGTTCTTATGAAATGCCAAAATAACCTAAAAGGCATGCTCTTAGAGAATGTAAAACAGTTTTTGATTAAAAGTAGAATACTGAGAAGGATAATTCAGAAACTTTTTCCAGCTGCCCATCCTTAAAATTAATACAAGACAAACTAAGAGGCTTAACCTTCACAAATAACAAGTCAAGATTTTTCCATTGCTTAGATGCTATTATCAGCACTATTCAAGATGTAGTTCTTGCTCTATTTGTATTTTCTATATCAGCTGTCAATTCTGTGCCCATTGAGTATTTTATAATATAGAAATTAGCAAAAGTGCATACTGCACATTCACGTAAAACTTAAGACCATATTTTTCATGCTTAGTCTTTAGACAGTCAAGAACACAAGCAAAGGATAATCATAGTACCAAAAAAAAAAAAAAAAAGACCTGATATTTTTGGTTAAAATTGTTTTTAGAACACATCATCTGTTGAAACCAAAAATTTCATAGATTTCAACTCAACTTATGTTAAGAAAGGTTTCTCAGGTGTGCTGAGGAATAGATACAGCCAATATCTTTGTCAATATTCACATAGTCTCCCACCTTACCTGGAGGTGTATATTTTTTCCAAGGTCTACTTAACGTTGTTTAAACCTCCAAAAGTTCCTGTGTGCACTGCACTGAAGCCTGTAACTTTTTAATCATCATGTCACTTGAAAAGTTTTTAGCTCTGAACTAGAACTTTAGACTCACACGCAGCCTGGATGAAAAGTTAGGAGGAAAAAAATACTCAAAACCAAGAAAATAACAAGGTAGTTAATAAAAAAAACATTCAGAGCACGGTGTGTACCAATACTCCGATCTCTCCATTGCTCAGAATTTTGGCTCAGATCTCAATTTTGGTTTTATGTTACTGAACCCTTCCCTGGAATTTCCTTTTTAAGAGGAAGTCTCATTCCATCTTTTCATTCAAAACATGGCCACAGGAGCAGGTTTCCTCCATTCATCCACCACTCTGTAGGTTTTGCAGTTAGCATTCCTTTATGGATGTGAGAATGGTAGGTTTATTTCCCTCCTCTAATTTAAAAAAGACAAACTCTTACCTCCTGGTATATGCTTTAATCACCAGATGATAAACTAGAGGGGAACAGAAGGGGAGTGAGACCATTAGTATTACCAGTTTAAGTTAGTAATTCAGCTTGGTGTAGGAAAAATAAGTGCTCACTGAAGAAAGAAGGAGCATATCTAATTTAATGGTTTGAATACTAACCCAGTAGAGGAAGCAATTTAGTTCCATTCCTTCACCAGTTAGGTTTGATAGATGGCCTGGGAAGGCAGCCTGGAGAGCTAATCAACGAGAATATTAAAAAGTAATTTGACTGGTCAAAACTTACTCTATATGTGAGCTCTTTCATAAGTACTAATACTTACTCAAGAAGTAATTTTAACAATCTAGTTAAACTAGAACAAAATTGAATTACTATATACTCAGAATAAAAGATACATTTTAAAAAATATAAAATAATTTTTAGACTAGTTGAGCTAGGAAGGGGCTGGTTCTCCACCACTGGAAATGTTTAAATGACATGTCAGTGTTTTTCTGAAATATGAGCTCTAGTTCATAATGAATATTTAATTTAATCAATAAATTATTTTTTTAATATAATTCCTTGCACATTTTTAATACATCAAAGCTGTCAATTGCATTTTGAAAACTTTTTGAGCTAAGGCAATTACAGCTAGTAATTATTTAGTATTTATGAAAATTGTAACTGTAAGGAAGATACTGTCCAAGGAAACCATTTGGCTGGTGCCACAGTTACTTTAAAAGCTGTTTAGTGCTCTCTTTTCTAGTTAGGCTGAAATGGAGAATCACCCAGATGATATTAGAGGATAAGAAATATAAAACAAAACAGTGCAATGAGTCAGCACTGCTTTGGAAAAGGATATGGGCTGAAATGACCCTACTTTTGTAGTGATAGTAGTTCCTTATTTGAGTATGATCTGGAGGAAAAAAAGGCTTCTTGCATTGCCTGGGGAGTGCCCCTTGCTAGGACACTGCTCTGGGCAGCAACCTGTTTCAGTACGCGCAGCTGAGGGTTGTGTATGCAGCTTTCCCTCTATTTCCTTTTCCCATCCATTTTTAGGAACTGTGTCAGCAGAGGCAAAAAGTGCTCTTTTTAAAGGGAAAGAAAAGATTGTAATTCTGCCTGGCCCTCATCAGACCATATTTAAAGAAAGCCTTCATTTTACTTGTTCCCAAAGGAGTCAGACTTAAATATTTTCAGTAATACATTTTTATTTGTATTGAAGCAATGGTGTGCACTGACAAACAGGTGGGTTGACTGTACTGCAGCAAGTACAAACAAAATAATGCTGAAGACTTCAACCTCATAAATCTGCCATTTCACCTGCTTTTAATCATCTGTTTAATAATTATTTCAGGCACAATTTAAAATGTAAGGGAAAAAAAAGGACACTTCATTTAATAACCAACTCTTGCTTAACAGAGTAAGATAAAAGAATACTGCAAGTAAGAAGTTGATACATTTTCACAAATATCCACTTTTTTTCCAGTTTAACTGAAAGAGCCCAATTACTGAAGAATGTTTTTAAGAAGAACCATGTGAATTTATATCGCTCTGACTCTCTGCAGCAAAACTTGCTTCGTAAGTGTTCACAGATATGACAAAAAATATATACATTCAAAATATAGAAATAAGATTCAACCTTTCACTGCATTTATTTACAATAAAGATGTAATATCTTACTATCTGTCACAGGGAATTTAAGGCTTTCTAGAACACATCTGTCTAGAATATACAATTTGTGTCTATACTCGTTATTGAAATTTTGGATAGAACTATTTTTTCATGTTATAACAATATCTTTAACAAAGAAATTAGCTAATGAGTTATTTTGAATTATATGTAGATGTGTAGATGTGGTAGTTAATTTTTTCAAATGTTATGCATCATTAGGTTGTTTTAATTAAACCCTTAAAAAAAAAAAAAAGGAAAGGGAAAACATTTATGAAATGCTTATGTCTCATTTGTGTTTGTGAGGTTGAACCATGTGTGTAACTACAGTTGTATCAGAATGTAAACACAACAAACCATGTTCATTGCCTTCTGACAGCATTCTGTTCCTTCCTAAGGTTCTGCGCTAAGTTCTTTCTGCTTTCTTATAGTTGCAAAACTGTGTAAGGAATACTGTGTTTTTTCTACCTACTGTAATTGAAAAGATGCTTCTTAAGCTCTATTGACCTTTCTAAGTTGTTTTCATTAAAACTTTAGAATGTTGAGTGAAGAAGTGAAACTGTGATCAAACCTTAATTGATTTCCGTTTTTGCTTTCTGTCTGCAGATGGCTACGCTTTCTCTCAAGATGAAAATGGAATCGTTTCCCAGTCTGAAGTAATAAGAGCTTACGACACCACAAAGCAAAGGCCTGAGGAATGGTGAAGGAATGCACCTTGCGATTTAGGCCTTATCAGTTACTTTGGTGATACAGACTGCTAGGTCTTTGCTGGGAACTGTGACCAAGGCTCCATTATCAAAGATTTTAAGATCTGTGATGGTCCTACTCCATGAAGTTTGGATTTGTGTATTCAGTAGACATAAGCACTGTGCAACTATACTGTACCACACCATCTCTCTCAAATTTTTAAGGAGGATTCGCTTAGCCTTTGTAAACAGGTTGAAATTTACCTTGTATCTTGCCAGCTTGCTTATTTTACAACGAAGCTGAATCAATACTGGTCATATACTTGGAATGTAATGGTCAGATTGCTAAACATACTTTACATTGACAGACCATTAGCATCTGTTAAGGTTTTTAAGTGATAAATATTTAAATACAGTTGATAACAAGCCTTGATAACTTGATTTCAACAAGTGCTGAAAAAAAAAGTACCTTAAAGGTGTTAATTTGCCTTTAAGAAACATTTTGAATCAAGATATTTATAGATGTTTGTGTCAAACTAACCTAAAAATGTTTGCCAAAGAAGTTCCATAAATGTTTTCTCTCTTCAAAAGTAATTTGAAAGGAAATTAACTCCAGTCCTGATGTCAGAACTGCATGCTTGAGTCTCTACACTTGAAGATTTGCAGTACAATGAGCCTAATTGGAGTGGCCTTTATGGCATTTGCTTTCAAAACTACAAATTTTTGCACCTTTGGCCTTAGGGAAGCTTTTCCTTTATTTTCATTTAATAATGCGTATATGGAAAATGACTGCCACTTGTAAAATGAAGTACAAATGCTGTTGAATTGTTCACATTTTTAAGAATTGCTCTGCCTTATTTTCCTTTTTCAATCTTCAGTCACTTTTGAATGCTTAGAATTGGAAGTTCTATCTGCTCATGCTGCAGCTTCAGCACAAGCTTTAATTTATAAACACAAATTAGCTATTAAGTAAATTTTCAGCATTTTTACTACAATTATCTGAAAGATAGTGAGAGTGAAGCGTGCCAGTCAGCAGTATGTACTGTTCTATTTGCACTAAAGCCACTTCCTATAAAGAACTGCAGAAGCCTCTCTACAACCTATAAATCAAGAAGAAAACCTACATACTCTCACCTTTTATTAGAAACAGAGAGGAAGTGAC
Organism: Nothocercus julius; assembly: GCA_013398735.1. NCBI lineage: Eukaryota > Metazoa > Chordata > Aves > Tinamiformes > Tinamidae > Nothocercus > Nothocercus julius. The sequence goes on from VZSV01000017.1 coordinate 8,495,721, forward strand.
TATACAGAAATAAAAGACCGATAAAAACAAAAAGGGAGAGGAGGTTAAATTAGAAGTTTTATTCCCTTGAGGAAAACAATGGTGATTTTTTTACGTAGCTATAGTTGATATTTCCTTGCTCTTTTACAGTTGGAATTTAAAAAAAAAAAAAAAAAAGTTATTTTGAAAAATAAATAGTTACACGGTGTGTCTCTCTATTCCACCTTTAATTCTGATTTTAAAAGCCATCAAAATCATATTTAACATGCTTTTTATAGAGTAACGAATGCTTTTAATTTTGATTACGTTTCAGTGTATTATGTGGAAATGACAGGGTTTTTTTCTTTGATTGGAGATTAACTAGATAGAAAAAGAGAACAATGAACTTCCTGGTGATCTGTGAGATGAATAATTTCTTATTTGCTCTCCAAACCTTCCAGTTTCTGTTTGTAAGTTACAAGCCATACACTCCCATCTCTTCTCTAGCCTCCTTACTAAAGCTGACTTCACGTTCTTGCCTTTCACCTAATTCAATATTCAGTGTCTAACTTTACTGCACCATCCAAGCCTCTTGTGCTCCCCTCTAGGAGAAACTAGTAAGTATACGTGAAAACTCTGATAAAGAGCGCTGTACAGAAGTACATGTTCGGGAAGGGAAATCCTGTGGAAGGCAGGGTGCATTTCATCTGCGTGTTATGCCGTGTCTTCCTCTCAGCTTCCCGGAGTGATCTTTACCCGGGAGAGAAAACAGAAGACAGAGGGACAAAGGGAACGTATCCCACTGGCAGCAGTGCTGCCAGTCAGTCATGCAGACAAGAACTGCCTTCAGAAAAGCCATTTCAAGCATAAATAAATAGATGGATCAATATGGGAGGGCCAAATCACTTGACCTAAGGCAAGGAAAAATTTAGGGGCATGCCCCTTTCTAAAACGGGGGTCCTACTTCTGTCATCCGAGGGGCAATGGCCAACTTCAAAACATTTCAGAAATTAACCATGACATTGCTGTTCTTTTACACTCTTTCAGTGCACTCGACTCATATGAAACAATTCAATCCATTCATACACACATAAATTAGTAATTTTTTTATCTTTTTTTTTCCTGTTCTAAATGTCTTAAATATTGGTTTTAATGAAATGATACGAGGACAAGAAACACATTGGTAATGTCATATGAGAAAGTGCAAGATAACTTATTCTTCCTATGAAATAAAAATATATTGGGCCAGTGTAATATGTGGGAAAAGGGGAGAGGGGAGGCACACTATTCCAATTTTGTTTATTTGTATTAAAGGGAAGAAAGCAACTGAAAATCTGTAAGATCCTGAGTTTAGACTGTAATATGTGCTGGTGGTTATGCTAAGCCATATTTTGCTCTGTGTTTTTAAGATAGTGTAATCTTATCACTGTATTTCATCCTTACATTTTTATGGGATTTTTAGTAGTAGCCCACAAAGTGCATTTTTCACTTTGATTACTTATAATGTTTCTGGATTTTTTTTTTTTTTCTCCCCTGTCTCTGTACATTTTCCTACCCACTGTTATTTACTGTTAGGTGATCAGTGGTGGGAAGATACCTTGCAAATAGCAAAAAGACGATGTGGCAGTTCTAACCATGCTTTTTGACTGCTCATATAATTCCGTTTTAAAATAAAACATCATCTTAGCTACTTATGCCCATTTTAAAATCAGATCCCATATATAATATGCACTTTATTTTCATGTTAAGTACTCAGTAATATAATCTATTAGCATTAGTGTATCATGTCTTTGTTAAATTAAGAGGATTATGCAGATGTTTATTTAAAGAAAAATCAATTTAGTCAAAATGGTTCATCACAGTGCATTTTTTCTTATTTAACAATGTGTAAACATTTGAATTTGTACTATATATGGAATTCACATGGAATTTTCCATCTGTTCTGTGTGCACTATATTACAGTAACAAGGTAGTATTAAAAAAATTCCTTCAAAAAAGTTGAAGCAGTGCCACTTTCAAATTAGATATCATATATAAATACAGTTGCTTGATTATTTTTAAATACATATATATATATACACACACATACATATATATATATATAAATGATTGAAAACAATAAGTAATACACAGCAAATTTTAAGAAACCTGTTGATAATTTGTATTTGGAATTTTTTCTTGCCATTTCCTAATTTTAGACTTATTTTTGCAAAGTGATTTCAACAGATTTATATTTAATCATCATTCTATTTGTATAAAAATGATAAAATATTTTGAAACAGTAATAAATAACTGAAGATTCCTATATGTCCATGTACATTCAGAAAGTCCACAGTGTTACAAAGAAGAGTATTAAATCCCATAGGACTTCTTTCATTACATTTAAACCCATCTGAAATGACTAGCAATTTGGAATATATGCTAAATTTAAGGAGAGAAACTTTCATTTTTTTCTTATGTGTTGTGCAAAAGCACGTGTAATTCTAATGAATTTATCTGTCTGCATGAGATATTTTTACGTGTTCTGAGGCAATGCATGATGGGTGCTGGTCCCTTTTTTAATGCCTTCATTAAAAGTCTCTCATAGTATATTCAGAAGCTAGTGGTATATAAGCAAAAGAGTTTGTCAGTTCAACCTTTGGGGTGCTGGATGTCTTTGCTGGTAGCAAAACTCAGCAAGTGAGACTGTCCTTCCCCCCTCTGCCCTCAGTCCCCCATTTTGTTCTCTGTTAACCAAAAGATCCTTATTAAACAAAGGAATATTTTAGCATTCCAAGCCTTGTTCCTGCTTGTGCAAACCCTACTCGCATAGGCTTCAGCTGGACTGGTTGCAAGTACAAGGACTGCTCGTCGGGGTAATGATGTGCAAAGTTGGGCACTTCGGAGGGCTGGTACTTTAACCTAGATGAAATCTTTTCCTTACATAGAGTGATTTGTAATTGCAAAGCTGTGACCAGAGTAAGTTTGTTTAAAATCATGTTTTTATGGTGTTTCTTTATGGTAGAATAGAAGCCATAAATGCATTAATATTGTTTTTCTACTTTGACTTAATTTTTCATTAAGTTTTTCAGTGTTTGATATGTATGAACTGCTGCAGAAAGCAGTTGCTATGTCCAAGCAAAGTTTGCTTTCGAGGTAAAGTGAGGTTTTCCAGCTCCACTAAACCATTACTGCTGAAACTGTTGTGGAACTTACGAAGCTGCATGAATGAAGACTTTTTGACTCAGTGTTCATGGTAGTTTCTCAGGTTTAGTTTTAACTGGATGTTAAATGCACTGTGTTTTATAAATAGTTGTTCTCTCTTATAACACATTCAGTTCTATGCAGTGTTACATGTCATTTCGCATTTGGTGACTGTGCATGTTTTGAACTGCAAATTTTAAATGTTTTGTCTTTTAATTGTTAAAAAAATGAATAAACTTTGCCATTAAATGAAGAAGTGTTGAAGTGATTGGTTGCAAATGCTAGAGATTGCTTTCAAAGGAAAACGTATAACCCATTGTTCTAGTTTTCTAATCAGTCAAAATATCATATATAAGAAATAGCATTTCGTAAGAGCACCCAAGAGTTCTTACATTACCGTGGTAAACTGATGGAAAAAAAGTAGAAAAATGTTTTTGCTTTTTAAAAATAGCTGGTTTTAGGTGCCTCTTCTGGTTACTCTGTAAAGAACGGAAACTTCAGAAAAGGCAGGGAGGGAGTCTGCAACTTAGTGACTTTCAGCAAGGCTTCCACTAGAGATCCCGTATTTTCAAAGAGGAGAACTGTGTGGCATGAGAGCAGTGGTAGAGTGTGGATAAGGAGTGTTGGTGTTTTGGAATAACATACTGTATCCTTTGGCTGTGGTAGGCGCAGCCGTTTCTTTCCACAACAATGCCTACCCACAGAATAAAAATCAATATACCCATAGCTAGCTGAGCTTTCGCCCCCGACTCTTCATTTACGCCAAATACCGAATTTGTTGTTGTAGGCTTCGTATTTTGCCAAGACACACACGCTAGTGGATGCACCCTGTGATACCCTGGAGATGGCACCGGGTGCTTTAGTCGTGAGGCTGTTGCAGGGATTCCCGTTACCATCCAGGTTAGGGTGATGCTTGTTTCCTTTCCAATCATTTCTGTCCTTTCTTTCAGACAAAAGTTATTTTTAAGCTAGATCATTTCGCTAATCTGATTTACACCACGGTCCCATGAATAGTCACCCTGTCACAAGCGCAGGATGGAGAGAAGAGGAAAAAGGAGAACAAAAAAACTTCTCTTAGCCTGCCGTGCGCAGCAGCCGCCGGCGGAGGGGCTGCTCTGCTCCCACATCTCCAGGCAAACCCCTGCGCCTGGAAAAACGGCTCAAAAATCAACTCCGTATCCTTAATGCTCCTTTAAACAAATAATGACAAAAAAAAAAAGTCACTTTTTAAAAAAATTCCAGGGGAATTAATGCCACAAAAACACAAATCAGTTTACCCATTTTTTTAACCATACCATTTACCTAGTTTAAAATGGAAGCCTTCAGAAATTCATGCAAGTGCATGTGATGTTTTTCTTAGCACTGAAGACTTCTGAAACATCTTGGCTACATGCTTAGAAAACCCATAGCACAGAAAAACAAAACAAGTGGTTGATCTAATTGATATCCCTAATTATTATTCTTTGCCCGCAGAAGATCTGGGGTTCATGCATGCTGATACCAGCCAATGGCAGAATATTTTGTGACTGAAGTGTGTGAATTATGATAATTTACTGAGTGTGATTATTATGTCTTCTTGATTTATTTTAGGTCAGTGCCACTTTAGTAAAATTAGTACAAATTAGCTACATTATTGGAATCTGAAGAATTAAAAGTACTGTGTTTAAAAGCATAGTAGTAAAGCAAATAATATTTAAAAACGTGACTAACTGCCTGTAAGTATGACTTCTGATAACAAGCAGTTTCTCTCCTTTAATCCAAGCTTATGTTATTTAACCCTTCAAATCAAACTTGTTAGGCATTTTAATGTGGATCAGAATATCATTTGTGTTCTTCCTGCAAGCTTTATGAGATGACTAATTTTCTATTAATCTCAGGAGTGTCTAGTGCCAATAGGTCCTTTGCACTAAGGAAAAACATTATTGTCACTTGTAGCCATTTGTGGTGGAAAGTACCAGCAAGGGCAAAAATCACTTCAGACCAGGGACTGGTATTCTGGCCATCTCCCTTCATCTCTGTTCAGCTCTATTGCCATCATTTTAGCTACATTAACAACAACTTTTTTTTGGGGGGGGGTGATCCATTTGCAGGTTGAGCATAATTCCCACCTCACCCGGCTAACGGGTAGCTCAGTGCAGTTATTTTGGCTCCACCTGATCCTTCCCACCGTCCTAGAGCCCTGTCTCCGAGATCCATTGCGCTCTGGCCACCGCTCTGCAAAATGCTCAACACTCCATAAACTTTAAGTCCCATTCAGTGAAATTATTCCTGTGGGTCAAGTGGTTCAAGTGTTCCATGAGATCAAATCCATTAGGCAACATATGCTACTACAAACCTGTTCTGTAGTAACAAACCTAACAGGTTTGGACCTGTTTGGACCTGGACCTGTTTCCATCCGGGCAGGAAAGGCAGTAGCTGAGATGGGTCTTCCCTGCTAGGCTGCATTTCACAATCCCTGGCAAACTTCACAGCCTTTACGTACACTGAATAATCCTTCAGAGTCTGAGGGACTGCATGCAAGTGTAGCAAATTGTGGCCCTATGTTAATGCATCAATAAATCAAAGAAAAGTCCATCGAGGCTATTCTGATGAAGCAGGCTGGCTGCTTTAACCTACACTGAGTTTTTAATAGGCAATAAAAGCCATGATTTCTTTGAGGAAAACATCCAACTCCAGCTATCCAACACTTGGGCAACTGGTTCTGATGACTACTGTTAAAAAACACCTTCATCATTCAAACAAAAACAAAACTGTGCCATTTTAGCCAAAAATAGCAAGTTTTTGCCTCCATAGATTGGACCTTCTTTTACCTTTACTAGATTTCAAAAGTTTTATTAATACAAGTCCTAATATGTCTTGATATGTAAACCATAGTCAAGTCAACACTGTTTGCTTTACTATCTATTCCCGCTGTATATGAGAATGATCAGGAGGCCACACAGGTCATACGAGCAGCTCCCGAACAACAGAGCTGGCATCTACTTAAAGTATGAATGTCTAGGTTTGTTTTTCCAGGAAAGATACTTCATTAACACAGTCCCATATTCCTTATACATTCAAAATGCCCACTGGATCCAGAGCAGAGTTCTATAAAACACTGACAAAAGTAGGTCCCCTTGTCTGAAAAAAAAAAAAAAAAAAAAGGGTTTTAAAAAGGGCAAAAGAAAAAAATAAAATGTAAAAAATTTTACAAATATTTGGGGGGGGGGGTAAACCATACACTACTGTGCATCACTATCACTATTCCGGTTAATAAAAAATAGTTACGACATTTAAGTCAAAACTTACTACTTAAAACATATTTTTATAGTAAGTTGTCTTTATGGTTATTATTGTTTTTCTAGCAATAATTTCTACTGGACAGAAAGGTAAATTATGCAATAAAAATATAATTTTTTTCAAAATATTTTTTCATTTTTTATAAAAGCTAAAACACTTATAGATCAAGAAAAGAATTATAAGAAAAAGAATTATACTGAAGTCTTAAGAACCAATGAAGCCTTTCTAAAGTACAGGCAGAAACATACTGTAGTCCAGCACAGAAGTACTGTAAATTCAATAGGCACCGATATGCTAATCCTTGTAAATTTAGTTAGGTATAATGTATTTCAACAGCCGCTACAAACAGGGAATTTTGGCCTGATAAGAGAGGAACATTTAGCCTCTGATATGGCAGATTCTTAGAGAACTATTTTTTTTGGAAAAATAAGTATACATTCAGGCCCTTTAATGACTGCACATTTTTATTGTGTATTTCCCATTTGCTTGCAGCACATGTTTGCTTTAGATGCCTTTTTAATTCTTCCGTTTGATTTGCTGGATTGCTTGGATCAAGGAAACAAAATACATTCCTAAGAGGGGATGTTATAAATCAAAATACCTAACTAAGCAGTCTAGTTTTGACCACATCAAGTCTCCAGTTTCATATAAAAAGCATTAACCTATTTGCTAGCTATATATTCCAAAAAGTTTCATTATATGGAATCTGCATAGCATCATAGCTACCCAGTTGCTTATAAAACTATTTTAACAGAAGAATACACGTTGTTGTGATGTAGTTTCATCAAAATGAAAACGTGCTCATCAAACACTTTTTGTACAGACATACAGATGACACAACGTTTCAACTGCAGTTTATTGATAAAAACCTTCAGTGTGACTATGAAATAATTAGTGCTGTCAGTGCTGTAAATACATTTTAAATTACAAGTTTGTCTTTACATTTTATACATTGCTAATTTTACAAATAGAATATAAAGATCAGTTTGTCCAAGTTATTGTATAAAAGTTGCTGAGCAAAAAGCCGACAATAAATACTTCCTTCTGAAAAATGCTTTAATATGATGCCATTTTTAGAATTTTATGCTGAGAGGTTATTAACAATATTATTGAATACATTCTGCTTTTCTCTTATATAATTATCTTTTTGTCTGCTTGGGACTGGCATGTTTTTAACTAACCTAGTTAATACTAAAACCTTTTTATCTACCTTACTAGTAATTTACTAATACAAGTATGGAGTGTAATTTCAGGTATATCAAGTGCATTTAAAGAAACCCACGCGTTTGGGCTGCGTACAGTAATACACTTCCTTGTGTTTCCATTGCTCGTGGGTGCGCGATGCAGGCAGCTGCTGTTAGGATGCTCAAACTCTTCAGTTTACTAAGTTTTCCTTCTCTCCTACTTCGCGGCCCCGTCGCTGCTCTGCAGGGCTATTCTGACAGTTATCTCTGCGCAACGCAGCCGCTTCGTTAACTAAGTTAATATCATTTAGGGTTAAAACATCAATTATAACGCTATGAAATGAACACTTTCATCCCAGAACAGGTTTCCTACCTCTCTCTGGATATGTTCTGCACAGATTAGACGGAACTAACGGATAGTCAGGTTTTAGAGCAATTAAGCTTTCCGTATCCACGTTGTGAAGAGTAACCAGCACTCCCGCGCCCGGGAAGGCGAGCGGGCCGCCCCGTGGCACGCGGCCGCCTCGAGGAGCTCCCGCACGCTCCAAGGGCCACTCGCCCGCTCGAAGGCTCCCAGGGCCGGCGCACGGGCCGGCACCGCTCCTCGCGCCTCCGGCCGCGGCCGCTCAGCCCTGAGCCACGTCGGAGCAGCTCTTGCCGGCCAGCGCGGGCTCCGGCGGGACAGGGTACCCCAAGTAGGGGGGCGATGCTGGGAAGCCGGCGGGCTGGGGCAGGTGGGTGGGATGGGCCGCCGGGAAGGAGCCGGAGCTGTAGGGCGGCGGGGGCGACGGCAGCAGGCAGCCCGGCTCGGGCCGGCCCGCCGAGAGGCGCCGCACGGAGCCGCCGGCGGAGCTGGAGCTCGTGGCCGTGCTGGACTGTCTCGAGGGCGACCTGAAGCTCGTCGACGCCAGGATCATGGGGAGGGTCTCGGTCTGATAGCTCCGGAGGGAAAACCGAATGGGCTGCGATGGCTGTTTAGGTCTTAAACACGTGCAGCAATAGACAGCTACCAAAGAGCCCACGATGATGAAAGCGATAAATATGGAGCCAACGATGAGGAACGGGACGTAGACTGGTTCTGGCAAAGAGAAAAAAAAAAAACAAAAAAACAAGAAAATCATGCATATTAGCCTATGGAAAGAGAAGCTATATTGTGTAGCAACAGCCCACGTAGAGAATATGAAGTCTCGCAACACCATAAGCTTCCCACCGCCCTCCTGCGCTCTTCCTGAGACAGAGCCTCCCTCGTCCTCATCAGACCTTCTCCAAGCGTATCCACTACTGGTGCAAGCTCAAACTTCCTTCTGCTGATAGTTTTCATTATTTCTAATGGTAAAAAACTGTCCGCGCGGTGTCTGCTTTGCCACATGGTTACAGTCTACTCTAATAAGGCTCCACTCAAGAATCAAACTCTTCTTCTCCCCCCAAAAGGCCGCTGGGGCTGCCTGCACCTGCAGGCCCGCCCGGGTGCTGCGGGGGCCGTCACTCCGCTTGGCGAGGCGAAAAGCAAGCGCGGAGCGGGCGGCTCTGGACGCGGCGGCCCGGCGGCAGCTTCACCTCGGGGAAAGCGGAGCAGCGGCGGCTGGGGAGCCGGCGGGAGCTCAGGCGGCGCCACGGGCGCCCTTGCGGGCGGGGAAGCGCCGCGCTC
>VZSV01000017.1:8505512-8523281 GCA_013398735.1 Nothocercus julius
CCTTTTTTCTTTTCTCATTTTTTTTTCTTTTCCTTACTTTCACCTTTTATTTGCCCTTTTTTTTTTCCTTTCATTGCATTTCCCAGACGGGACGTGCGGCGGCAGTTCCGTCCCCACGGAAGTGCAGCCGTTCGTGCACGTGGGGCGCGCAGGGCGCCGCGGAGGCCCCTGCCCCTCCGCAGGCTCGCAGGGTGCCCCAGCCTCTGCGTGGGCCTCTCTCCCTCCTCCTCAGGCAGAAGCAGAGGAGTTTAGTGCATGGGCAGGTCACTGAAGCAGCTCGGCGCTTTAAGGGTTAAAAAAAATAGCACGCTATTTAGTATTAGGAGTCTTTCCTTGCTGACTAGTTTCCTTTTCTGGATACTTTTTATGTGTAAAGATACAGCAATATGTGCTTATATATGATTTATAGCGCCATTTAGACACACACCAGACCTGTCACCTTTATTTTCCAAACTGGGAGGGCGAGAGCAGGGCTGAGGAGGAGGGACACATCTGTTGGTACGAGTCTCTGATCCTTTTGCTGCTGCAAGAATAATAGCAAGTCACCAAGCATCAGGAAAACCACAAAAGGAACTGCTTATTCATTTATGCTGGGGGGGGGAAGTATTTTAAATGAACTGAGCAGATTTGGACTTCTGGTTCAAGCAAAGAAACATTTCTTTAAATGATGGGTCCCTTGTGTGCTGTCTGAGAGGCACTCCTGCTTTCACCGTGGAAGTGCTCACAAAACTAGTGTTACACTAAAGCTGGGCTCAACTGAAGAATTTATTTTTACTGCATCTTGAACTTCCTGCCATCATTTACTGCTGGGGTATGAATATGTATATGTGAGCCTGACCACTTGTCAAACATTTTGAATGCCTGTGTCACTAATTTTAAAAGTTGGCAGGTTTAGTGAAACAAAAGGAACAAAGTGTGCTGTGTACCAGCAATAAAACTCTGCGTGCTGAGAACCATCTATCAAGAGCATCAACTTCTGGCCGAATCCAGATAAAGTCCATGAGCACAATATTTGTGTTTGTTGCTTTTTATTTACAACCAGTCTATTATCTTTTTTTCTCTTTATTTTCTTTTCCTCTCTGTTTTGATAACTTTAAATCCAGATACCACTGGACAGGAAAAGCAAATCAAAAAGTTATATAAATGCAAAACATTTTTCATGGCTATTTAGCAAGCGTATGTATAGAAACTACAAAATTAGGTATTAAAGAAAGCAGATTTCTAATGTGAAGATGTGATATTCTGCTCTCTTCTGCGTTTTCATTTTGAAATGATGTTGTAGATCAAACTTGCACCAGCTGTCCTGCTTCTGAGTTACTATTTTTTACAGTCCAATGTTAAATATTAATGCAGTTTTGCATTTACTTCTCTGTGGTTTTAAAGCAAACAGAGCCTCCAAGGAATGTTTTAAAATGTAAGGCTTTTAAAGTCCTAATGCAGCTTCCGAGAAGGTTAAAAGAAATCGTTTTTGTTGTCTGGGATGAGACTTGGATCGGGAGTGGGAAAAGCTCTACATGGCATGTTTAGCTCTCCGTAGCTGGCTATTCTACAGGCAGCAGATGCATCCTGTCAGACTGGCAGGAAAGACACGTTTCATAGAAATACCTAGGCAAATATGCTGCAATTCGTAAGAATTTTCCTAGTTAATTCACTACCTTTAAAGAAAGAGGTTTATTCTGTTATTATTCTGTTAGATACTTCAGATATTTGGGTGTTTCTCTGCGCTCCTCATGCAGGAACTGGAGGGGATGCCCAAGCCACAAGCATTGGCATGAATTTGAGCTGGTTTTGTTCTCCTGTGTTTGCAACATCTCTAGTGTTTGGATCATTAATAGAAGTCTATCGTTTGTGTCCCCCTTTAGGCAGGGGTCCTCTCTGCTCCCCGCAGTGTGACCTGATGGCAGCCGTGCGTGGCCCTGTCACTTGTGCACAACTACCTGTCCCTCCAACTCGATCCCAAATTGTCCCACCCTACAAGAGAAATCTTGCAAGACCTAAACTTTGTGCTTTCTTGTGTGTGTGTGTTTGACTTGTCCGTGGTTAAGTGGCATCGCACTCACCGGGGCGGATTCATCTCACGTGCGCCCAAGAAAAAGCAGAGGCGAATTTTGGTACTGCGCTTCCACACAAAGGGAATCCTGAAAGTTTCCAAGGTCATGAGCAGTTTGTCTACAGACTGGTGACATCCTAAGTGACTTGTCTGGCTACCTTTCTGCCTCCTCTGCAAGGTGGTGCAGTTTGCACCCAGGTGACCTTGGCCCTTCTGGCGCAGACTGTTGGTCCCCTTGCTCGGCGCCCCGACAGGAGGTTGTGACACAGCCATTCCCTCTCCCCTTGCCCCTGGTCCCCGCAGGGGGCTGCAGCCCCTTCCCTCCTTCAGCAGACTAATACAAAACTGTAAAACACACAAAATGTGATTTAGTGGGTTCAACTACAGTTTCTTTTGCCCTTTTTTTTTTTTCCCAATGTATTATCTTTATCCTTTCTCATCTATCAAGAAGAGACCGTTCTAGAATATTTTGGTGTGGAAGTCACAGTCTCTGACAGTCAACCTATTTTATTGCTTATTTCTGATTAAGAAGACATTCAGGGTAAGATTCGACCAGTTTTTGTTCCTGTCAGGATTATCACTTTTTTTCCCAAAGTCTCTCAGGCATCCTGGAGAGAGGAGGATGCAAAGCCCAGCTACTAAAAGCAACATCTCTGTACTTTCACAGAAGCAGTCTGCTGGGAGAGGCAGGTATGTTTTAGGTGGGGGTCAAGGTAGAGGTGGGGCTATTTCAGCCTGGTGTCTGCCTAAGCAAATAGGATTACGTGTGCTGGAAAGCCTCAGGACTCGCTGAAGCAGGAGGGTGTGAGGTCAGTGTTATATAGGTGTGCGTGCTGTATAGGTGCAGTGGTGCTGCCCCGTGCGAAAGGCGCAGGGCTGGCAGGCGCAGGCGTTGGGTGCAGACCTCAGAAATGGCCCTTCCCGCTGCACGGCATCAAGAGCAGATGAGGCATCCGTGTGTCAGGCGCTTCCCTCCCGCGTCAGCAGCCAGATGCAAACACAGCTGTTTCCTGGGAGCACAAGGGCAAGGACAGATGCCTAGAGGAGATAGGGCCTGCTGTCCTTGCAGGACATGCATTACCTCTCCTTCGCTCCAGCCACGGCTAAAAATAATCTCTCTCATGGCTAGCAAGAGAAGTGGAATAGAAACCTGCAGAAATGCTGATGTTGCTCCAGCCCCTTGCTTTCCATGGTGGGCAAGCAATACGATCTTTCCTCCAGGTTGCTGAAGAGGTGTTTAATTTGCTTTTTAAACCAGAAGTTCCCGTGCTGTTAGATTCAGAAACAAATTCTCTGCACAACATTTTTCAATTTAAAAAAAAAAAAAAACACAATATGTGATTACACCCACAGCTCATACAGCAAGAGCCAAAAGAACATAAAGACTTAAGTCAAAAAGAAAATGTTAAAATGGCAGACAGAATATTTGCTACATTTTTTACAATTATTTTCAAAGCACTGAATATGGGGAAATGTTTTGATAGAAAAAAAATAGTTGAAAATCGTGATATTTTGACCGTTTGTGACTGAAAAACATTAATCAGCTACAGTAGTTTGGCATGTAGCTCCTTCTCAATAACTTGCAGCAAAAGAATGAGTTATTGCTAGAAAATAGCTACATTTTCTAACAATATTCGTCTTGTAACCATTTTTAAGCACTACCAGCTAGAGGTGAAAAGCTCAATATGCTATTGCCATGCAATTCCCTAATCCCCTGAACAGAAGACTCGGTGCTATCGTCGATTAATGAATAGTGCTGCAGAAAGGTCAGAGGAGAGAGATAGCATCAGTTAGATCTGCTCCGCGCTGTGGCGGAATGTGCACTTCTCTCCTTGCAACCCTGAGAATTAATGGCTAAAAAGTGAAAGGATCTGAAAGAATATGAAATCTGAGGGCAGAAAGAGGGTGCTCTCTCTCTCAGACGACTGTTGTTTTTCACTCTCGCCAAGAAAAAGAACATTTGAACATTCAAAAGGAAAAAATAGGGACTACATCCCACTGCTCTTTTTTTTTTTTTTTAAGATAAATGCTGCTAAATACTGAGGGTACTGTTTCAGTCCTAAATTGACAGAATCTGCCTAAGGACTAACAGAGTGTGTCTAAGTATTAACAGAGTGTGACTAAGTTTAAAGGTATGTGATTTTTTTTTAATTATGAAAGTACAGCATGTAAATAACAACTAATTTGAAGAGAAATTTTCCGATCGACTGGTTGTGTAGTGCCTTAAAACTTACAATTCATCCTTTACAGGAATATGGGAGAACCAGTTATTTAGGAAACAGTAATTTCTAGCCCCTGTAGTCTGGTTTTAGCTCTTAGAAGTTCTGTGCAAATAATTCACTAATAACAGATCCTCTTGACCTGAAAGGCTAATTCTGCAGTACCACTGAACCTACTAAACTGTTCCCTGACACTTGAGTTAGCAACACAATAATTTTATTAAATATTTTAAAAGTAAAAAAAGAATTTTTTTAACGGCTCGTATTCCTGCTGTTACCAACCTATTCTGACTATTAAATAGCCACTATCCACTGCTAAAAAAAAAAAAAAAAAAAAAACAAGGCTAAAACCTGCATATGTGAATGCAGGAGCATTCGTGGTTTCCTGGGGTTCAGGTCCCCACACCCTGCAGCCTCAGCTTGCGTTGCTCCCAAATGAAGAACTCTCATTCAGGGTCATTTCTATCATTTCACATACATAAAAGATAGCTAGACTTTGTTCATTTTATCTTTTATTTGGCCTGCCTTTTCAGTGCCCTCTTGACAACACTCTACTTCATATATGCAGTAAATACATGATCAAAATACACATATATAATACTAAAATACATAAAATACTGCCAGTCTGAACACATTAGCATTTAATGACATAAATTTGATCCAAGTTTTTGATAATCCAGTTAGTGGATGAAGGATTTGATGCGTTTAAGGACTGAGACCTGTGTTCCTTGTTCTGGCTGTGAGTGAGATGAATTTAAGCAAGATCCCTCTCCCTTGGCTTCCTCAGTCCAGGGCCAGGTAGGGATGGGTTGAGCCTGGCACTATTTTGAGTAAGTCTAGAGCGGCTGCAAGTCTTGCTCGACTACTTGTTGCTTGTGAAAAAAAGAAAGTAATTTAGAAAGATGTCTTCTTTGAATATGGCATAAGTGCAGACTATGTTCTATGGTGTATCAGACCTAGAAAGGACTACATTTTTAAAGAAATAGGAGTAAACTCACACAATGTTTTGGTGAACATATTAGTTATTTTGGAGAGCAGCAATGTTGAGCAACCACAGACCGCCGTCTATAGTGCACATCAGTATTTTTCTAACTGATTTTGCTCAGGTTATTAAGTCTTTATGTAGCCATGGAGAAAAGAAGCAGGAGGATGCTCAGCACACTGTGCATAAAGCCTGTATACATAGGATATACATCATATACAGCCTTTCACCCTCTCTTCTTCTTCCTCCTCTTGCAAGGAGAAAAGTTTGAAAGAAAATCCTTCAGTCCCCCACTGCCCAGTCCTCCTTCAGCTCCCCACCTGTATCTTCTAAGTGCTGCACAGCAACCCCCCTTCAACAAACTTGTGAGGGCACAGGGTGGATAAAAGAAATTCACAACAGTTGCACAGAGCAAAAGTAGATGCAGAGGAAGGGCTGGTAGTTCGTGCAACTTTTGCTTTTTTTGTCCACTCCTTTGTGTCTTGCCACTGAGGCCTTTGCTGCTGGGTAGCTGTGAAGTTGCATTTCCCAGTGTATTTTTTATTTCATTACCCAGGCTGTTTGTTCATCTCATGTACTAATAAAATCTCAGTTTTTAGACTAAAGCATAGAGGGAGCAAGGGCTGTCGTGAATATATGTTGGGACACAACCTAGCATACGAGGGTCCCAGCTGGTTGTGCTTGTTAGCTGGTTTCTCAGTATAAATCTTCAAAAACAGCAGTAATAGTAGCCCTGAAATAATGTTTATCCAGTCATAAAAGCCTGTCCTTAATTGCCTGAATCCGGAGTCACTGTTAACCTTCATCTCATAAGAGAAGTTAATATCCAACATACAGTCTATATTCCCTTGTTACCCACATTTGACTTCTTCCAATGCGCTTATCTCCTCCAGCATTAATGATAAATTATTATGAACCTACTTTGGACATCTTTAGTCTCTTGGCTCAGTGTCTTAAAAATGTCTTCTGTGCCAGATTGTTGACTTCACTCTTAATTAATGATCACTTGTTATCAGCTTAGCTCAAATGTTTGGTTTCTAACTTTTGGTTGTGTAGTCTAAACATTTCCAAAGTCCAGATAGACGGCTTTAGCTTAAAATGTTATGATTTTGATATTGACTTGATGCCTTCCTGGCTGTCTGTGAAGATTCTATCCCTCCATCACTTTGATTAATAGACCTATTGCAAAACCTACTATTTAAGAGTACCAAGCAAAGAAGTAGCTAAACATCATGTAGGTTAACTTAGTTAAGGGTTAATTTCATGTTCCTATTAGAAGCTTCTTTTTTTTTTTTTTTTTTTTTTTTTTTCTTTTTTACTCTAATATCACTTCTCTCATGAGGATAATTTTCAAGTTATTAATTATTGTACTTCTGTACAGTTGCTTATTTGTCTTTTTCTTAGCATATACTTTTGTTCTGCAGTTCACGTGCTATGTGGTTAATCATTATTACTCTATTACACAAGCACTTAAGAATTCAATTTAAGTATCAGGAAGCTATTCTGCACAATACTCTGCTAGCAAATTGCAAGGTCTTTACCCCTAAGAGTTCAGACAGGATATAAGCTGTCTATTCTCACATCTTTACATTAAACACTGGTAGTTCTCCTGTCATTACCCAATCATCAGGCATTCTTAGCAGCAGATGCTGGACCATTCACAGATTTCATAATGCCTTGTTCCCACAGCCTCTATCAAATATATTTTGGATATTACATTCATGCTTTGGGCAATTACAGTCTTTAGCACAGCAAAAATAGAAATGCTATGCTTTATTTCTACTAATGCAGCTCTTTTTGTCGTATCAGCTTGTAATCAAATTCCATTTGTGTTTTTCAGGCTCCCTCCAATATCCTCTTATTAACTAACCAAGAAGATTTTATGAATTGTTTTCCAAAACACAATTTGGGTAGCTTCTGTTTAACAGAAGCCTTGCTTGAAATTAAAGACACTTTTCACATTCTCAAGGTCCTTGTACCAGCCAAGGCTTTTTATTTACTTGGAGAATTTGAGGGACCTGTCCCTGGAAATACTGACAACACCGGAAAGATCAACGAGAAAAAAATACTGCCAATATTTTCAGTCCAAAGAGAGAGTTTTCCTTAACTTTTAAGTTAAAAGGTAACTTTTGTTGTTTTTGTTGTGACTAGCAAAATTACTACTTATTGCAACAAAAATAACTAATGACAATAATCATCCAGTGCTGTAACTTACTGCTGATGGGTTTGTAAACTGTGCCACAGGATTGTGAGGTGAGCTGGAGGCTGGACTAAACACTTTAGGGATGTAAAGAA
Organism: Nothocercus julius; assembly: GCA_013398735.1. Lineage (NCBI taxonomy): Eukaryota > Metazoa > Chordata > Aves > Tinamiformes > Tinamidae > Nothocercus > Nothocercus julius. The sequence continues at coordinate 8,513,059 of VZSV01000017.1, forward strand.
ACACCTTATCTCCTGTTCTGCGGTCAGTTTTCAGATCTATTCTCCCATTTCCTACTTCCAGTGGACATTATTTTTCCTGTAATAAAGCTTCCAAATGAATGTTAACTATCTGCTCTGAAACAAACAAAAGAAATTACAATGTGAGAGACAGGAAGGCTGGACCAGCTGCTTTTAAATACAATTCTGAAATTGCTCTTGAAAGCCGTGATCATTTGATAATTTCACAGCTGATACCCTTGCTCCTGGATGCCTTTTCCTGAACAAGTCATCACTGGGTTGCTTTGGGTTCCCTTTCAGCGCTGCTCCTTCTTTCCTAACCCCGCTCCTCAGTTTGGAGGCTAAATTGCTGCAGCATTATCCTGCCGATAATAAACTGAGGGTTTTCCTGTCTTTTCTACTGTGCATTTTGACTACTGCGCCAGGCAGGCGCAGCAGGCATGGCTGAAAGGAGAAGAAGCAACCTGAGGTCAGTAGCTCACAAAGCAAGAACATTTTTTCTTACAAAGGGCCTGACAGACTGCTTCCATCGACCCTAGAAATAAAGGTATTTTACCTATATGAATTAGAGATGGATCCTGCAGTACAGTGCTCATATCTTTTATTTCATTACTAGTCCCTGAGCTGAAACAGAAATATTGAAACAACTATCAGTTTTGAAAACAGTAAGAAAGCCTCCATGTTTCCCAATTTCTGACATCCGAGTTTCTTAAAACACTTTTGGGACTTACTAATGTGCATTCTGAGGTGAATCCACATATTCTCTGTGTCTTACATTCATCAGCAATCACAGCATGGAATTAGCATCCTGCCTTAGTGCATACTTCAGGTTTATGTGGAGAATGCTCTAGGGTATTTGTATCACTTTGGGTTGAAAGATTGTGTCTGCTCAGACTTCTAGTGCCTTGTTGCACCAGTGGAAATGCAAGTGTAGTGAACTCTGAAGAAATGGCCTAACAGGTGATCAAGGCATCAGCTGGCCCTCAAAAAAGAACTGCCTTGGAAACCATTGGAAATGGGAGGAGCGAACATGTCTGCTCAGGTCCCTGCAGAGACGTGCAGAGGCTCGTCATAGAAATGGAAAGGAACTGTAGAAATCCTGAGACTAATTTGCACCAAAATTCAGTGAAATAAAATAGCAGCCTCCATGTGAGCAAACTTGTGTATCTCGCTGGTGGGAATATCTCTGGAAAACACTTTGGTGCCCAGAGCCCAGGCTCCTTCTGGGCGCTTTTACTCTGATGGACTCTTGTGTCCTCCCTGAATTTCCTTATTCTGGTCCACTCTTACCTGTAATAGCATTATACAAACCTTTGACTCCTAACCTGCTGTATATGGGAGGATCTCAGGTATATATCTCTTCATAGTCTAAAATTTATGACAATTAGCTGTTTATTAAGAGTTTAGCCTGCCGTACCATCAATTGTCCACCTTAATTCAATGATGAGAAGCAAGATGAAGTGTTAAATTTTCTCCTTACTGCAGTGCTTAGACTTCACTGTATGGACATAGGAGGACTTCCTATACAGAGGAGGATTATTTTGTTCATAAGCTGCCAGCATGATTGCTGTGGAAATCACAGTAGTTGTGCAAGGAAATGTTCTCCAGTGTCGACTTCTAAATGAAGCATTAGGCATACAGTTATAAACATTGTCACTTAGCAAAAAGTACAAGGTTATACTAAGGTAAATATAGCAATCACTTTCCTTCCATGTATCTATTTATTTATTTATTTACTGGCCATTTGAAGAATAAAGATGTTCACTGACTGATAATAGACTGATAATGAAATGTCTCTTTAGTTATGTTACCTGCCTTCATTTTTCTCTCATTCAGATGTTGGCTTGAATAACACAGATCTTGGGTGATCCTGAAGTATGGAAATAGCTTCGGAGTCATGCTGATCTTGGTCAGATAATGTGTCCTAAAACTGTGGATAAATTTAAATGGATTACTTTTTCTGCTTCCTAGCTGCTACCATTGTAGCAGTATTGCCAACAAGGGTCTTTCACAAGTAGCCTTTAGTTCCAATATCTGAACATTTTTGCAATCTCACTGAGTAGTCCATCAGTGTAATGATACATTACTTGATTCCTGTTCAATAGTTTCTATAAAGAAATTTTTCTGCCCTTCTGGGCTGTATGTGGAATAAAAGTTTTCTAAAATCTAACTGATTTACAGACTTTCCCTTTTTGCTTTAATTCTGCCCAGCAATTCATTAGTCATTGCTTAAATGGCATCATTTTCCATCTGCAAAATCTGTCATTTACTTTCAGGAATTCCTAACTCTTGAGTTTAAGACCAATAAGAGAATGAAAATAATTATCAATCATAAAGACTGGACATCTTCCAGTTACCTCCAACACTATAGTGCAGACACTCCTGCTCCTCTGTTTGTGCCCTGGGGAGATGGGCCCAGTGTCTGCAGGTCCTCAGGACTTTGTTGCTAAATGACTGATTCTGGCTAATGTGTGAGCAGACTAGGACCAGCCCCAAGCGATGCAGCCTCCTTTGTCCAGCCAAATACCTTATGTAAAGACCATTTTTGCTGAAGAACTTACAAAGTCAGTCTCTCAAAGTATCCCTTGAGGCATTTCAAGGAAAGGAAAGGAGTACAGTGAAGGCAATACCTCCACAACCAAATCAGCCATAAAAACAATGAAGGTCAGGAATGGAGCAGCCCAAATAATTCTGTATTTACCCCCACAATAAGAATTTTAGCATGTCACAGGGAGCCACTCTGGGCTGTTGTGCTGCCCCTCCAGCAAAAAGGGTAATATTTGCCAAGTCCCACTCGTAGCTTGATAGCTCTCATTGCCTTAGCCTTATCTGAGAGCCATGTTGCTTGTAACCCCTTCAGTGCTATTCTTGCTCCTTCCTATATAACTGATTTCTGATGCTTGATCTGATGAAGAAGAAGCAGGACCCTGACCGAGTACAATGTCAGTTCCACCTGCTCTTAATGTTCCTTGTTTTTTTGCAGTCCCTGGGTCTTTATTCTTCCTTCTTCTAATGGAGGCACCCAAAATGAGAGCTGGCAACATGCTTTTGAGGTCCCATGGCTGTGAATTCTCAGATTCACAGATTAGGTCTAATATTACCTTAATGGTCATTTCCTCTTCTACCAGATATGTTGATCATGTGTTATTAATATACTGCCTTTTGAGGCTTGAATGCCTCCTTTGTATAGAAAGTACAAATATTCATATAATCTCTACTTGAATTTCAGCCAGAAGACATCTTATCTGTTTCCCTCTTCAGCAAAGCAGAGAGCCTCATCTGATTTTTTTTTTTTTTCTCATTTGCAAAGCAGCCAGAGTCTTCCTCACTTTGGAAGAACATATTGGCCATTCAGTGGAGACAGAATGATTTGATCAAACTTGGTTACTTCCAGGTTGTTTATGGAGCTTGTTGATGCTATATATAGTTGTAAGGTGATCCTGAATTTTGCAAAAGAATTCCACATTGCAGGCTCACGGTGCAACCGGCAATCTCCACAAGAAACATTTTTCTTCGGGCTGACTACCTCGTATCTGTCTGAAAAACTAAGAGAAATTGAGGGGCACTTTTGAGCAATTTGCCTCAGATTCCCTGCAGACAGAGCTGACATGATTACAGGGGACATGCCCTGCCTCCCCCAACAGTGGACATACATGGTGAACTTTAGTTATTTATAGCTCCTCTCAGACAAATAGCTGTGATCAAGATTGCCAGCTATGGATGGAAAATAAAAATATTTGTTCTAATCAAAAATAGTGTTATTATTTACCAGCTGTCTGTGAGCTCTAGACTCTTCTGCTGCAATTCTTCTCCCTTGGCAGCAATGGGAAATGCCATTTGAATCTTCCAAGACCTCGCACTAGAGAAAAAGCATTGAGATAAAAACAAATGCTGGAATACCAAAACTTTTGCAGTCACTTGAGTATCTCCATGGAAAAGTATTTGGGTGGAAGAGGGCTTTTTATCTGTCTCTTTCTCTGTATTTCCGCTCCTGGAGCCCTCTCTCCGAGTCACTCTAACCTTGCTAATGGCTGGCAAGCTGTCCCGGGGGAACTGAGTGAAGCCTCCAAGGATATTCTTTCCCCACATCCTACCGCAATCCACTGAGGATCTACAGACTGCCACCCCACTGCGTTCACGGCAACTCGGATCCGCCTCAACGCGTTGCTGGGAGAAGGAAGAGAGACCGTAGCCAGGGGAAGGGGAAGTGGGATGGAAATACCATGTGGCTTTAGGTTTTCATTCCTCTGCTGCTGCTGGAGACATATGGAAGTGCAGTACAGGTGGGCAAGGTGGTGCGAGGAAAGCCGGTGGATTTAATATCATGAATGCCACCAGAGCTTCTTATTTTGGTATCAAGAAGTGACATGTGCACTCAGAGCTGCAGCGCTCCCATAGTTTCAGTGCCTTGCTCATCATTAATTTGTGACCTGCCTCGAAAATGGGTTCAGAGGTGAGGTTAAGGAAGGGACCTGAGGCCGTCCAGAGGACAAGGACACTGCCCTGGTACAGTCTGGTTACCTGTTGACTCTTGATGAGGTTATTTGGTTTTAAACCATGAAGTCATCTGGACCATCCTAAGTGAGAAATTCCTTTTCTTCCTCCCATGAGGGCATCGCTGCAAGAGCTGGCTGAGGCTCTCTCTGGGGCACCCTGGCAGCACCTAGGCTTGATAGAGATGATGGGGAACTTTCCACAAAACTAGAGTGGCTTCTGGATCTGGCACCCCAAGTTGATGTTGTTGAGGAGGATGTTATCCCTTGCGTGACTCACTGTCCTTTGCACAGGCTCTAGGAACAGCCTGGAAGGGTTGAGGAGTGGGAATAAGACTAATTTATTTTGTTATGTTTCTGGTGTTTGTATGGGGCTGATATAAAAATTAGTGATATCCTTCTTTCCTGCTTTTATGAACTTTGATTTTTCTTTTTTCATGCAATGGTGAGTACATTAGCCTGTAGTTTAAAATCTAGCTTGCTTTTGAAATGGAAATGTTATATAAATTACCAAATTAAATACAAAATATTCCTCAGGCCGTTCAATAATTACTTATTTAATTTTAGTTTAAATTACATGAGCTGGAGGCATGTTTTTGGCATTTGGAGGCATCTGGAGGTGTTTGGATAACTTAATTTCAAAAAGCATAACAGATAAGAGAAACTTAGGTCAAACTATTCTGGATGTGACATATGTGATACATAATACTATGTAATTAGATATTGAAGTGGTTGCTGTGCAGCAGGATGTTTTATGAAAATGAGACACATTTTTTTTTTTTTTAAATGTACCACTGGAAACCATGCAGATGGTAACCTGTATCCCCAAGGAGGATAGCTGAACTCCATCAAGTTTTTGATATGAATTTGAACGGCAGTGAACAGGAAAGGAGGGAGTTTGTGATTATAACTTAGCTGCCCATTAGTCAATGTTTGGCTTCATGTGCAAAGGATGCTTATATGGTTCTTAGTCTGGACAGTAATGTTTTCTGGGGATTTGTTATTTCTTGAGCAACTGCAGAACAGATGGTGACAAAGCAGATCTAGCTATAAATCATGAAGACAGAACATTTGAAGCAAGCGAGATGATCTAGAGGCACAAAATAGAAACTGGAGGATAATCATTACACAAATGCAGTGAGTATTGCTGCTAATTTTGTCAATGCTGAGGACAGTTCATAAAGACTGAGCATTTCCATGTGACTTGGCCGTTAAAGCGTCTATTAAATTTTTTTAACAAACCTCCACTGGGACTAAAACTTTTCAGGGCACTTATAAAAAAAATCACTAAAACCTCCCACTGACCACATAAATAAAAAATGACCCGCAATCTTTTTTTGAGACTAACCAGTTCTTCATCTCCATAGAAATCTGATCTTCAACTGTGATAGGCTCCTACATTTTCTAGTGTGCATGGGAGTAATTCGAAAGACACCCACAAATACCCTGTGAAGCATAAACCAAGACATAACCGTCTCAGGAAACCTCTTCTTGATGGATTCTTCTTTACATGGCAGACAGATGATTGTGTTTTCTGTGCTCCCAACCCAGCAGGTCTTGTGGATCCTTCCAAGGGTCATGGTCTGCTTCTTCCATCCCCGCGTGGTTGCAGATGCACTCTGGGAGCAGAGCTTCCCCCCTGCTTCCCTCCAACTGTAGCATAACCCACACCCGTGTGAAAATTCCCCCTCCCCAAATCTGTAATCCCAATTCATATTTCAGCTCGTATTTTTAGTTATATTCCCTACGGTAGAGGGGAATATGGAGGCTGATATGGAAGAAGGCAATGATTAGATGATCGTGGTCATGGATGAGGGAAGGTCTCCTCAGTCCTCTGTTTGTAAACTGAAGCAGGATGACCTCAGAAATAGAAACTACCCAATAGTTTAGCAAATATTTTTTTGTCACAGATCTCCATATCATGATTTTCTTAGTGTCTTTCACAATGCATTATGATAGCCTAGGCATGTAATTAAAGCACAGTGGACTTATCATACAGCATTTATCAGATGGTCAGTATACATGGGTGTCGCTTTGGATCATCTGTGATTTGCTTGAGGTTAAATATTTCGTCTGATCTTCCTTATCTCGATGACACCATTGGACAGGCCTGTTTTGAATTATTACTCCAATGAGTAAGTTACGGAGGGACACAAAAGAGTATCTCATAAAGGATCTTCTTTTTTAATAAGTAAAAATAGAAGACAATACAGTAGTACTGAACATTGAGCATTGGCATTTTTGGTGAAAATAGATCATGAAAAATTAATTCAGAAATCTTCAAAGAGGAATATTTTATCAATAATTGTAAAAGTAGAGCTATTAAACTCAGGTAAGTAATTCTTTCTTGTCATAATGCCTCTTTTTTTTTTTCTGTTTTTTTTTTTTTTTTTTGATTGTGTATTAAAAAGTAAAGAGGAGTTGGTATAATGTGAAAACAGGGAGAAAAGTGTAACAAGACATTAATAGGAAGGGCCAAAAAACTAATATTTTGTTGTATTTTTCAATAGCTCCTATTTGAAGTTTGAATGAAGAGAGCAACAAAACCTCTTTTGTCTGCTCATGTTTTTGAATAGTAGCTGCAATTAGACCTTGCATAGCAGACTTTTAAGGAAGAAAAAAAAGGCTATTTTCTCATGTGGGTATATGTATCAAATAAACTCTTTATATGATCAAGTCTTGCATACTTCATCCGAGAGCTTGTTGGTAGGCAATTGCTGATTTGTCCATTTCTAACTAGTATCAGCATGTTTGGGTATTAGATAGTGCAGGAGTAACATTCTTTGAATACTAGAATATGTGTAAGGAGAAAGAATTCTCACTAGATGATACATTCAAATTAGTTTGATTGCAAACTATGCAGTGCAGACACTTATAAATAGCTAGTATTATATGTTAGAAGTGGTGATGAGGGGCTCAGAAAGACTACAGGGCCACTAGAAAAGAAAACAGCATGGTGCCAAAGTGGGTAAGCAGACTGAGTGTCTCTGCTATAAGGAATAATAACAGAGTAAGTCTCTCTAGTCTGGAACAGAAACAATGGAGGGAGGATATAGTAAAATTATGAATAGCATGGAGAAAATGAATAGGGGACAGTTGTTCACTCTATCTCCTACTAAATACAGGTGGTAGCTACAAAATTAGCAGAATGCTAATCAAGATGTGGGATGGGAAATTTTGAATGCTAGAAGCTTACATATGCAGAAAGCTGCTAGACAATCTTGTAGGAAGAAGAAAAAAAGAGAAAAATAAAAAAAGTACCATCCAAGGTCATTAAACTTGGGATATAAATGAAGCACAACTACAACCAGTGCCACAAGCAACTCTAGTGGGGGCTCACCAGGACACAGAGTACCAGCTCCCAGAACGAGCAGCCACACATGCTCTAGGTAGCAGCATGCCACGAATGTGCCTGTGTTTGCAGCCTGGCCCAGCATTTGTCATTTGGGAAGAGGTATAAACTCTGGGGTTAGAGACGTCTTTAAGCTTCCAAAATCTTAGCTTTTAGTAGAGTCAATATGAGGTGAGCAGCAAGATATCTAGATACATATCCAATATTGTATGTCAGAGAGAGCTCTTTTTGATGGGGTTCATTCCATATTAGGTCTAAGAAGGAATCTCTGGGGACTCCATGATAGGGAGTCCGCTAAAAATAGTACCTGAATAGCACCTGCTGACAGCCACCAACTGGGTTTCTGTAACATCTCTCCTGGGAACACAGGAAGCATCCTCAGGTCAGCCATGAATGAGACTACTGTCTTGCTCCTGGTATTTTACAGTGTTGTGAAGTGCAGCATTAGAATTAAAAAAAAAAAAAAAAAAAAAGAGAGAGAGAGAGAGGGAGAGACCATATAGCTAATAAATTAGAAAAGAATCTTTAAAAAACACAATGTTATGCTAATCTGAAATTTAATGAGGATGAAAGTGACTAAAAGCCACCTGTCCATGAATAATTTTGCAGAGTATTATAACTAAACTTATTTCCTCTTATTATTAGAAACTGGAAGGATGATTGCTACTTTTGCTTGGATTTACTATTAAGGTTTGATTTGAAAGGTGTTACTTCAATGACCGAGCAGTACAATTACACAATAAACTGGAGTCTCCCACAGGAACTGTCCTTGTGCTCTGATTTAGTAAGATACTATTTGGTCATATAAAAATTCCAAGACTACCTTGTACACAGATGTTGTTTTTAAGAATTTAACACCAGGAAGAAACCTTCTGGTGCTAAAGCTATAGGAATGAGGTCCTTTTCATGTCAAGGGTGATGTATGAACTGATAGCTCATGAAAGGTGAGACTTTGACTAACTTATCAGACTTCTACCTTAAGAGTTCTGGCTAAGCGGAGCTATTTGACCAACTACATTTACTGATGCTGTCGAGCAGCCTGTGGGCTTGTTTATGTTACCAGTGACAATATGGTCCAAGTTAATGCCCTCAGCCTAGCAAAACTAAACAAATTAGCTTTTCATTTAAATAAAATGTAACTTAAAGCAAGCTATGATTTATGTGAAACAAATGCTGACTAGAGCCCATGGGTCTGCGGCTCTTACTTGTGGCCAAATTACGTTTAGAACCACACAGGAAAACCTCAAAGTTCAATGAATGAGTAGCACTTACTATCAAAAAAGGAACTGCTAGGGCTGTGCACATACTAGCCTAACTATCAAACTCTCCAAAAGTGCAACCACTTATGAAATGTTCCAATGGCCACAGAAAATCATGTGCTAGGTGGCCAGCTCTGCATGGTCAGTAAAAGCTGCTAAGACACCGCAGCATAAAAACAACTGCTCTGTGTGTATTTTTCAATGACACCATTTACTGTGACATAAAAACCTTAAATCACAGGTGCTGCAGTAAAAATGTATCCACTTTGTTGGCATCTGATACAGAAAAAAAAAAAAGAGAAGTCATTTTGTACTTCATACTTCATCATCCAAATCTCTTTCCTGATGCTATCTTACTGTTTAAAGAAAGTTCAGCCTTTGCTCTGCACGGCCTACCTGGCACCAGAGAAACAGATCCTAAAGTGACTGTGATATGAGAGATATTAGATTTATAACCAGAAATTCCCCAGGACTAATGATGTCCTGTCTTCAGAAGACCCTCACTGAACCAAGGTGGCCTGTGACTGAGTCTTCATCCTCCCGTGGAGTGATGAAGGCCAGTGGCACCACCCTGGAAGAGGGACCAAGCCAGACCCCACACTGGGCTCACTGCACTAACATTGCTCACCTCAGTGGAATTTCTGCCTCTGCCCTGGAGAACCCGCTTGCAGATATTTAGCATGGTGATATACTCTACAACAGAGAGGAAACGCCAATAATAGCTACCGTTTGCTTTCACTACACTGCCTATGTCTTTTCTTCTGTAGCTACCTGGCTGTTTGACTGTCCTGTCATGGGAGAGAAAGTGTTTGTCACTTTGCAACAACTACCACACAAGTGAAAAAAAAAAACTACTTGTAAAACAAGTGAAAAAATGTGGGCTTCCCAAGAAATGCATTCAATAATGATTCTTGTATTCTGTTGTGATTCTTCTGCTCTATTTTCTGTGTTTAAAATTCCAATTTTTCCTTTGTTATATTCTCTTCTCTTTAAACTATGTTCTTCTCTTCCAGCATCTTCTTTTCTTTTTTCTTTTCTTTTCTTTTCTTTTCTTTTCTTTTCTTTTCTTTTCTTTTCTTTTCTTTTCTTTTCTTTTCTTTTCTTTTCTTTTCTTTTCTTTTC
>VZSV01000017.1:8523311-8558891 GCA_013398735.1 Nothocercus julius
TTTCTTTTCTTTTCTTTTCTTTTCTTTTCTTTTCTTTTCTTTTCTTTTCTTTTCTTTTCTTTTCTTTTCTTTTCTTTTCTTTTCTTTTCTTTTCTCTTCTCTTCTTTTCTCTTCTTTTCTCTTCTTTTCTCTTCTTTTCTTTTCTTTTCTCCTTTCGGGTTTAAATTACTATGGTAATTACTCATTCAGATTTGCTGTATTGTTTATGTAATTACAGATTGAAGAATCCCTGAGAAGTGTTGGGGAAGGCTCCTGCTGCAAAGCAACAGCTTTGCATGTTTTGCATCGAGAAAGATGCAGTGATTTATTTGCTGGTCCATCTGCATCAAATGAAGGATGGGAAGGGCTGGGGCTCACCTGGACCAGACCCCGCTGGGAGCTTTACTCTTCTCCTGCCCTGACATTCCAGACCCAAAGCCAGGGAAGTAGCAAATACTGTATATCTCGAAGAAACATATATCCCAGGAATGTCAATGGCTACTGGATGCCCAAGGAATGTCAATAGCCAAAGGTGAAGCTGCAGGAAGGAGGACAGTGTTCGTGGCTCTGCTCCTTGGGGACTTTCCTGCAGGGTATGGTGAGACAGCAGAGGACACAGATTGGGGTCCAGGCATCCTGGCAGCCCTTGAGGCATGGAGGGTTACATTTAGGATTTACCCCAGGCAGTGTGTGTTCCCTGACAGAGTAGCTCCTTCCAGCTTCCCTTCAGAGGAGATGAACATCCTTTCTTTGGACAAGTCCTCAGTGAGATGGTGTGCTCCTGCCTCTCAGAAAGTAGAAGGTGGGAAGGTGGAATGCCCTTTAAAAGCTGAAATAGGAAACTTTTTTCAATGTTGAGCGTAAAATGTTCTTTCTTAGAGTCTGAAACTGCTCTTAACAGCCTGCTGAGGAGAGGAGAGTCCTGCCTAATGATTTCAGAAGAGATGAGATTGATAAGAAACTACAGTGCCACTGTGCCCCACTTTGACTTCTGAGCTCCTCCACAGAATATTAATTCTCACTAGTAGGAACTTGAACCTTGTAAAGATACATGTCCAAGAAAAGAGGCATGTGCACACATCGCTCTTTAGAGACTTCAGCATTAGATCAATGTCAAAAATGTTTATTTTACTAGGTAACACTGCAGATACTATTCTTAGAAAAAAAAGGCTCATAATAAGGATTGTTTGGGACAATCCTGGCCCTAACAACATGGCATCAAAATGATCTGGGTATATACAAGAGTCATAGGTCTCACGGGTCTCATAAAAATATCTGATCAGAATTACAGCTCAGACAAGACTTTTACATAATGAAAATAGCGCCCTGTATGTTCTAGGTCTCACGTGGCTTATTCTGACTCTGGGCCAGCTGGTCGCCTGGTGTCAATAACTGCAGTCATGTGGATTTACTCTAACATCGAATATGACCTGGAGCATGTAGTAGGGGTGATTCAGACAATAATCTATTGAAAAGAGTATGAACTGACACCTCAGATGTCCTCCAGACCCCAGGAGCTGCAGTGTCTGACGTGGCTGTGACAACAGCTGTACTGAATAAAGCAACAGCTTTCTCACACATGTGTGTGTGCTCCAAGAATACGATGTGCTACCTACTCAACTGAAACATAAGAGCACAAAACATAAGTTTATACTTGGTATTTCTAATTGCAAACATTTGAAATTTTGTTTTTGACAAGTAGCATCAATAGATTTACATGTCTGGAAATCAGAACTGTATTCCTGTAGGACACAGGGCTGCCTTTAGTGCATATATAAATACAAACATTTCCAAAAATCACGTGGGCAAAACTCTAGTTCTGAGGGGATTGTACATTTCCACTCTTAAGGTGAAGTTACACTTTTGAAAAATCCCATATTATTTTCTGGGATCTTGGCCTATTTCAGACTCAAAATGGGATGTGCAATCCAAACTGGTTTCTTTCCTTTCTCATGTTCACCCCATGCACAAAGGTCTTGCAGGTTAAATTACACCCTTAAATTGCTTCTCTGTAATTCTGTCTCTTACAGTTCAGGCTTTGCTGACCACCTTTGTATCTCAACTGCCCTCCAAGGATTCACAGAGGAGTGACTGACTGGCAGCAAGATTAGATAAAGTATTCCGTTGATGGTGCCCAGGAGGTAATAAAATCAAGTTTAGTCTCTCAGAACTGCAAAGCCAACCACGTTAAAGAAAGCCAATTGCAATAACAGCTGAATTTTGTCAAAAAGTCAGGAAGCATGTGACTGTGAATACCTGCAAGGGATAGTCTCTTGAATAAGAGAATGCCATTGCTGCAGCCCTTTTTAAGTGCAGACAAAAGCCAGAAATAATAGATGAAATGTTTGTTACATAGGGTTGTACCCTCATTAGTTTTCTACATCAGAGAAAGAATATATATATATATGGTAACTTCCAGCCAGTGAGTTCAAAAAACTTTAAAAACTCCAATTGGCTGCATCTCTGAGTTAGGGCAATCCTATGCTGGTTGTACAGATGGGGTAACTGAAATGAAGGAAAATTGTCAATCTAATGTACACAACCAGTCTTTAGAGGGGTGAAGTGGAAGTCCTCCAGTGCCTGCCCCTTATTCCTGCACCTTGACCACACTTCTTTCAAAGAATCCTTAATGAGCTTCATGTAAGCGTAGAAATATCAACGCATAATAATCTGGCTTAGCATTCTGAGAGAGGGCTAATAAATGTAAGAATAAGACATAAATCATTGATTAAAATGTCAGAAGTGATGAGAATATAAAAGATTGCTCCTGCCTTTGCTGAATTACATATGCAAATTTGCATACACTATGAAATGAACATCTTTAAATGAATGAATTAGTATCTTATGCAGAAATGACTGAGCCATATTTGCATACAAAATTTATTAGGAGGAGATGTGCTTATTTTTGGAATAAACACCAAGAGCAAATCCTTGGAATTTGCTAAAGCAGCCCATGCCTGCAGCTCATTAGAACATGCTGTCTCTCCTGCCAATGTGTGCAAACAAATACAAGTTGTGCCCTGAAAAACATAACTTGCAGATTCAGGAAAACATTGACACATCCCAAACATTTACAGCTTTTTTTTTTTTTTTTTGGCATTGTTTGTAGCTTGAATAAATTAAAGCCGCTGACTTTTTCTTGATATTCCGTTATCTTCAGACAGGTGCATTACTACTTTGGCAGACTTAGTGTTCATCATTAGAACAAAATACCTCTGTATTTATTTGAGGCAAACTGCATGTACCATTAGGTGAAATGCAGGAAAATATATTAGTGAGATGCATCCCAGAGCTATTTGTGCAGTGAAAAAGTATTGGAACTGTAAAGCACAGCACACCCTACATATATTTCCATCATCCAAAATTATCTGATATACAGAAAGGGGAAAAAAAAAATCCTGTCTGGAATTTATCTCATTTGACCTCTTAATTCAGGGCTTGTACTTTTCACTAGATTTCACTAGATTTCATAGATTTCATGAAGTGCTGGGTCATCTTTGAAGCTTTTTTTCACCCACAATTTCCTTTAATTTGAAGTAAAGATGATATCAGTGAGCACCTACATTTTGAGCAATGCTCNAATACCAGGAGAGGGCAGGAGGAAGCACATCAGATCCATCCTGAGTCCCACCACTAGCAACCCTGAACGCCTTTCCCTCCTCTTTCTTGTGTCGTTTGCTTCTTGAAATGAAGAGCTTGCAGAAGTTCAGATGGGAACGCTCATGTGAGATCCACTTTCCCTGCATGTGAGCACTGCAGTCAGCTGTAGCCCCCCAGCTATTTAAAGAGTTTTGTATGCTAATGAAAACTGCATATTGCATAAAATGACGGTTCTTAACACAAAAATCTTTTGTGTACACCTTCCCACTTTCTCCTGGAAAATCTTGTGCTTGTGCTCTTGGCGAATGCGATCTGTGTTCAGGTGCGTGCATGTTTTAATTCTGCTAAAGCCGCTGCCTTCGACGCGTCGTGTGTTTAGCGGGAGAGAAGCGCCGCCTCGGTGCGCTCCTGCGCGTTCCCCGGCCGAGAGCCCTGTCTCAAAAGGAATCTGAGAGTGCCCTCTAGAGGCACCTTGTTCTTCACCATGAGCGAAAAAATCGCCGTTTCCATAGCCTGTGCCTTCCTTTAGAGCAGCAACTTCCACGTGCCGACCTCGAGGGGAATGCAATGTCGCTTTAGTTTTTCCATCTGTCCTCCATGCATGGAGAAGTACCCCTGCCAAGAGTGAGGCGCGAGGCGGGTATTTAAGAGAAGGAATAAGGAAAAGTCCCCTCTCCAAATTATTTCAACCCACCAGGGCTCATGTGATTATCTAGCAACACTGTTATACAGCAATAGAAACAGCTAAAAAGCTTCCGGTTTCCACAGCAAGTACAAGAGTACAAGGGATCACTACAAGAATTATCCCAGGTGATCTTGCTTACTATGAAGCATCCTTTTCACCCACGTGCACAAGATACTGTAAGTCTCCTGTGCAGCCTTCATGGGGACATCTGTCAGGGCTCGGGTCCTTGGCGGCTGTGAGTTAAAGCACTGAGACGCAGCACGACGCAGAGCTGCTGCTGCAGCTCTGCTGTTGCCTGCACGGGAATCTGAGCGCGCCAGTTCTCGGGCCAAGCTGCCCACGGAGCCTCCAACGCAGCGGGTGCGCGCCGCGCTCGCAGACGGGCTCTGCGCGCTCCGCGGAGCAGCAGCTGCTCTCACCTGCTGGCGCCGGCTGCGTCGGAAGGCAGCACTGTGCCGAGGCCAGCCCCAGCGCTGCAAAGCAGCCGCTCCGAGATGAAGGGGGCCAGCCCACACGGGAAAACTTGCCCTGATGTTTGGCGATCGGCTTTTGGCATGTTCCGCCAAGGCGGAGAAGGTAGGAGAGCATCTCCTGGCAGATACCCACTCATTCATTCACAAAAGCCAAAGTCCCCACAGGCTACTGAGTACTTAAGATTTCTCATGAGGCTGGTAAGACCTCAGAGCCACTCACTGGGCACAGAGGGAGGGCGCAAACCAGCTGGCGGCTGTCCCAGGATGCAGGGATATAAAGCCACTCAATGAGCAATATGCCAATGCGCCACCCTGTACGCCTGGAATCCAACTCCCTGTACACAGCAAATTGCGTTCACCCTCGTTTGGACTGCATGAGCTTCTGGCATCCTGACTGCAAGAAAGTGAGGATACTCTTGCTTGTAGTGCTTGTTACTTTGATGTAGGTGAGCTTTGAATGAAGTTAAATGGAAGTTACAAATATTACCCATGTATTTATAAGCTCCAGGTCCGCATTCTTATTAGGTTAATGCTGAAGAAATGGCAGTAACCCCAAGTATCTTTAAGCATAAAGAGGCTTCAGCTACCCCCACTTAGTTGGGCCTTTTCCCAATGCTGAGTTTGAGAGACATTTCAGAAATCTTAAAATTGTCACGGGAATTACAGCTAGAACGCCTGCTGGAAGAAGCCTGTGGTCCCTGAGCATGGAGGAATGATGTGAACCATCTTCCAGGTGCAATGCGGGACTTCCAGGTGATGCCGAGAGAAAAAGAAAGTGAATGCCCGCAACCCTTCTAGCTGAGATGAAGCTCCTTGCTAGAATCATGATGATTAAGGCAGTAACTCACTGACAGGCACCTGTTTAGGATGGGTCGGATAAGCAAATACTTTTAGCCCGAGCACCACTCCCAAAAGTGAGAGCTAACACAATCCAGACACACCTCAGCAGTGCTTATAGGAAAAGTAAGACTTTTTTAAATACCTCTTTTGCTTGCTCGATTTCTTGAGCTTTAGGCACAATTTTCTAGCACTGGAGAGATTCTAATGAACTTGCGTTCCCTGCTCACCATAATGGACCAAATATATCCCTCGAGTAATCTCCCTGAAGTTATACTCTGGATTTGTCCTTTTATGGCAAATTATCAGGTTTCACCAGACAGCAACTTGCAGGACTGTGGAAGGAAATATTGGCAAAAGTGCCAAAAAAAAAATGGTCATATCTATATGCCCAGGCCAAGTCCAAATATAGTAAGTATTGACTTTTTCTCTTTCTTTTGTATCTGGTACTATCAGTTTAGCAGTTTATTGCCATATAATTATTACCAAAAAAGCAACAGAATCAATATAAATACAGTCTTTCAGTTCTATTTTTTCTCTGTGTTATGTACTGGCTTTGGGTGTATGCAGTTTTATGCAGAACTCTTTCTTATCGTTAAAAAAAATGGGAAAGAGACTTCCAATAGTCCAGTCCAATAATTATGCTAATTTCTGGTACATTTGGCATGGAAGGCACTAGCTGGCATTAACAGTCAGGACCAGACCTTTACTTCTGGAGCCTTGTTCTCACTCTGGAGGTCACCAATTGCTGTTTTTTTTTTGTTTTTTTGTTTTTTTTCTGTGTATTTGTACAAGATCTAAACTGCTGTGATTCTGACCCAATAGTCATTCAGAAGGCACAGAAAAGTAATGATAATGAGTGATGATAGAAGGAAGCTTCTTTGGACACTTGTGTAGAAAAAAGCAAACACTTTCTCCAGTTTCTGACAGATACTGCTATCCATGCCCAAACCACAACATCTTTAAAACTATTCCCAGTAGCTGGTGCTATGTCGTCAGCGTAAGGTAGGAGCATTGGATCTGCACAGTGCCCAGGGTGCAGAAACGACTGACTAGTCTCCTTCTAAGAAAGAAATTATAGCAGCTATCAAAACCTTAAAAGCCACAAACTCTTAGTGTTTCTTCATTCAATTTACCACTTGCCTTGAAGCACCGACACTCAGAAGAACACTTTACAGTTTGGTGCTCCCAAGCCAAGCCAAATTTGTTACGACCAAATATGTCCTTCATTACCAAAAGGCTGCCTGCATCCAAAGGAACGCTGCTCAGTACCCAGGCGGTCTAGTGAGGAGCACTTCTCCTCGGGCAGTCTCCAGAGCCACCTCTGCACAGCACCATCAACATCTGCCCCCGGCAGCACCTCTTCTGCAAGCACAACCAAAATCGCAAAACTGCTCACTTTTCTGTCTGCATCCCAAAGGTATCCCAAAGAATTTTGGAAAGAAAACCTTAACACACCTGTTGCAACATACTTGCTCTGGAGTACTTTGGTTTTATACTTATGTAGTTTAGAAATTTTATAGTAAAAATAAATTTAAATTTATTTAAATATTTATGAGTCCTTTCCCACAACAGGATACCTTAAATATATCTCTTTCATGAAAAGCATTTGAGCCATGGACCCATTTACCTCCTGCCCTCTTCTGACAATCCCACTGCATGAGACATCTGTCAAGAAAGCAGAGGGAAAGACGGACAATGTTATCTGGGCTGTGGGTTTTTTTATTATTATTTCAAAGGAGCGGAGGCAGGAGTGTGTGACTCAGAGGGTAGTGATATCCACAGGAAAACTGACGTGTTAAGATATTGGACTGGCAGGTGGGAGGTGTGGGTTTTATTCTGCGTCTGCCTGGACTTGCAAAAATGGCTTGGTGTCTATGCCTCCGTCTCACCGTTGAACATGAGATGCCCTAATTTGTCTCTGCAGACATGCTGTGAGGTAAAACCCATCTCTTTGAAGTGCTCCAACTATAGAGATGGGCTCCTCAGCATTATCAGTATGAGAGCTCCCAGCCGTGGGCTTCTCCTCAAGTGCCATCACCAAAAACCTCAGTCTGGGAGACTAATGTCACTCGGTGTGCTATACAGCTCGAGGAAGCTAGTAAACTTTAGCCAACGGCACGTTGCTCAGCCCATAAAATTATGTTACAGATCAAGCAAGCTGGAAAGAGAAGGTGGCCAAGCTGCGAGGAGCCTCTGGAGCCAGGTGGAGACTCTACGGCTCTCACACCCTCCTGCAAGGAAGAGCTGACGTGCTTTGTGCGCCAGCTTGCTGTAAGGATCCCTGGCTTGGGCCAAAGCCTCAGCTTTGACACATCTTTGACATATCCAGTTTCATCTTTACACACCCACAGCCTCACAGCTTGCCTACAAAGGGCATAGTTTTAAGTTCTTGGGTTTAGATCTACCTATTCCTATATTAATGCATATAGGTCACTCTTCAATATCAAAGTCCTGTATTTCTTTCCTGGAAATGTGGAAATGGTTGTATATGGAGATACAATAGTTATAACAAGAGTGTGCAAGAAACTGTTAAAAAGGAATTGACAACAAGGAAGAAAATATCATGCCACTGTACAAACTGTAAAAATCAGTAGTACTTTGAATATTGTGCAGCTCAAGTCTCAACAAGAAGATGAATGGAGAGGAAATATGTTAAACTTGGCTTGAATTATAGACATTCATTGTACATTGTTATCTGTGTGATGACCCTGAGCTTCATTGCTAATGCAAATATCACAATTAATCATAGATCTGGTATGTCCTCATGTGTTCAGACAATTATTCTCTCTACCTCTTGGAAACCCATCAATCTAGCAAGGACTGGTAAGTTACTGCTGCCCTGTTTGGTCAGTCCCAACCTCGAATTACTCAGGCCTTCAATACTGTCCCCACCCACATCTTAGAGTTTAGCCTCACATACCGGATCTATATGAGCAGGGTCACGACTTCCCTTCTCTATTTTAAAAGCCTCATTAATTGACAGGTACATTCACTTACAATTAAGTAGGTCCAGACTCACACAAAAATCAAAGGAAGTACTTTTTCTCACGGTGTGTAATTAAATTGTGGCATTTATTACCAGAGGATGTTACGAAGGCTAGAAGCCTAAATGAGCCCAGAAGAGATTGCACAGATTCGTGGTCAGAGACTTTTATTTGTATTAAATGCAGGATTCAGAGGCAAGCTGTAGCTTAGAAAGTACTGAAGGGAGCAGTGGAACACATGCTGTATGTGCTTTCTATGGTCATCCCAAGATTTCCCTTGAGGAACGCACAGTTCTTGGTGTTAAAGCCCACCCAGCAAGGTTGCACAACTGTCTGGCAGGCAATGCATTTCTCGTATTACTTCTCTGCTCGGAGTAAGTGGAGCGCACAATAGGAAAGGAAGGCTGCAAAATCCAAACGAATGGAAGAAAATCCAGCCAAACCACCCACGCACACATCCATGTTTTCATGCCACAAGCCACCAATCCAAACTAGATCCGTAACTGACGGCTAGGAAATTAGTCTATACAGATTAGACCCCTGTGCCCATGTCGCACAGAGCTGCTTTCGAAGAAACCAGAGGATCTCAGATCCACAGAAACAGATGCTCGATCCAGGCCTGGGATCGTCCCGGCCTCTGGACCTGACCCCGACATCCGCATTTCAGCCCACTGTCCTGTTATTCCTATAACGCTTCATCTCCCTGCTGGGGAACACACCTAACGCACAACCCGCTGAGGAGAGCCAGCTGGGCCTCTCCTTCTCTAGCCACCCGTGTGCCTTTTGACAGCATTCATCATTTTTCCATGAGAACGTCCTTTCTTGTCAGAATCATGTCACAGCGTCATCCTTTCACCTTCAACTTTTTCCACACTGGGGAAAGCTATGGGCTTCAGGCTTCAAATCTTGGTATTTCACCTTAGCAGGTTTGCATGATTAATCTTAAGCCCTGTATCACTAGTTGGAGCCCTTAATCCTATCTATAGCAATAAACAATAATAATCAATATATACCATATGCTTTCTTTCATACTGTTGTGTATAAATTGTCCAAGCCCCTTAAGAAATGGTATGGGAAAGCGTATTCTGTAGTGTTCTTCATAACAAAATAGTTACAGCCTATTCTACATACTAGAAATTCAGTGAGACACAGCAAGAAATCAATAAAAACACAAATTGCTCCATCAATACGTACATTCATTTATACTCTTCAAGGTTATCTTTGCTATGCCAGCACAGAGACACATTTTCTCCATATATAGCCATGCATATTAAACTCGGCAAGAGAGAAAGAAACGGAAACAAAAGCTATCAGTACAAATCTAATCTAGCAAGCATGCACATTCAAGGACTTCAGAGCTGGTTTTCCACTCTGTTCAGCAAGCCGTTTGAAATCTGGGCACACCAGCTGATCACTGGCTCTACCTCATTCCTTGTCAAATCTTGTGCTCCCAAGGCAGAGCCTTTTTCAGTCGTATAAAACCTCTCCAAATTAATCTCATGTATGGGTCATCCTGCCCATCAGTGTGCTCTCTATGAACGGCATTCCTTTTGCACCAGTGCCAGATGATTTGAGGCAAATGGACTAAATTATGGTCAGTGGTTATCCATGGCAAATGAAGCCAATAACACCCACACAGGTGGTTTTTAGGCACTCCATGTATACGGACTTTTGTTGAAAACCACTGAGTCAAGAAAACCCACAAAGCTTGTGTCTTTGCTGATATTCAGGTTCATAGATTATGAAAGTGATAGTCTCAGATCAGAACAGGGCTTGTTATGCACAAAGCTAAATTCTGCAAATATTGACTTTTAGGGCCAGAAGAGTTCATATTCCCAATCACAAGCAGATGAATACAAAGGCAGATGTGAATAGGAGCCGCCAGAGCAAACAGGCTATAAACCAACAAGGTAGTGATAGGGAAGTCTTTGTTTGCATGAAGCTTCTGATGCAAGCTTACACAGCTAGCCAGCAACACAAGAGACCTCTTATTTTCCTGTCATGGTCAGTTATTGCAGAGAAATAGTATTTGAAAAGATTGCAACTGTGAGCACATGCATACACACACCCCTGGTCTGGGACGCTATTAATATTATGAGCAACTATATACTACTTAGTTGTGGAATTCTTATTGCATGAATTATTTCTAAAGAACTTTGTACAGTTTAACCAAAGCTTGACTTGCTAGTTCAGTGTCACTCATAATTTTCCATCCTGTCCAGTCCTGATGCAGTCTCTTGCCTCATTTCTATTGTATTTACTATTGTATGCATATTTAGTGCAAGGTCAAGGTGAATGTGCATCTGGCATTAAGAGCTGAACACTCATTGTTTAGGCAGGTTCCTGTTCTTTTGGTAGGTCATTCTTCATGTGATGCTCAAGGAGAGAAAATGAGCCTTGAAAAGTGTGGAAGGAGGTGCTTCCTCGGTGCCGCTTTCCTGACGCCGGCCATGCACATAGCATGTACTCTCTTCACTCTCATTTATCACCGTTGAGAGCCTCAAGGCATAGATAGGAATTTACTTGATATATTCTGAGCATCTCAAATCTTAGTGCAGGATCAGTCATGTGTTACTAGAAAGTGTGTCTTGTGGACTAGTTCCCCTTTTGTTTCTGTTCACATCTCTGTGCACAGTTCTAGACATTTTTACACACTAAAATAAAACTGGTAAAGCATGTCATCTTCTGATGGGTACTAAGGCTCACTTTAGACACTGAAAACTAAAATTTTTTTGTACTTTACCCAGAGACAAACACGCATATGCACACTCCTGTTCCTAAAGATGCATGAGATTTTGTCCATATGTTCACATGTGCATAACTGCCTCAGCTCAGCAACGTGGAGCAGGTTTGTGCCCATCACAACCATCAGTCCTGGCTGGATTCACCAGCTGGTCCTGCTGGTTTTCTCAGAACTTGCTTATGTTTTAATTCATGTGAATTCAAATTTTCTTTGCTTTCCTCAGCAAGTAGAATAAGCCCTTGAGCTGGAATCTTCCATTTCTCAGATGAAAAGCTCGCATATGGCCTCACAGAGGCTGTGTGAAAGAGTCAAATGGAAGTCCATGTTCTTAGAAACCATCTCTCTTACCCAGAGACATCTATATATACATATATATATACTTTAGCAATGCACCTCTGAATCCAAATCTGCTTCATAACCTGGCTCTCCTGACATGTGAGGTGTGTTTTCACAACTACCTCCTGTAAATAGATTTACAGGGGAATGCCTCCACAAACTTTCCGTGCTGAAATCTCAGCACATCTTGCAGGCAGTAGAAGAAAGCCGTACCCCAGCACTCAGACAGGCAGGTACCAGGGGAGATGCAGAGTAGCGAATTCCCCAGAAACTGTGGAAACTGTGTGCTGGAAGAGCCAAACAGAATAGTAAGCAAGCTTGTTTGTTTCTCTCTTCTGAGGCAGCAAGCAAGCTTTACAAGTGTTTTTGCTGACACGGGGTATCTCAGCAATGCATTAGTTGTTATGATTTTTGTCCAGTCCATGTTCAATATGGAAATGACAGGCTTGCAATTTTTGCAATCATCTCACAATCTCTCCCTCTGGGTTTCAGCATTTAAGCAGACAGGGGTACCGTAATGCCCCATGATTAGCTCTGATTGTGAAACTCCTTCCATAACAAAATGATAAAAGTGATCAATCACCTTAACAATAGTTAATAGCTCTTATCTAAAGCCATAATAATCCCACTCTGCAGCTTGACTGTAGCAAGCTATTACCCTATCAGCCCAGCCTTGTGTCTGAAGCAGCACTATTCCCTCGTCTCCCTGCCAGAAAGGGTGCGTTATCCCATGGTGGGACTGGCTTCTTTCACAGAATCACAGAATGGTTGAGGTTGGAAGGGACCTCTAGAGATCATCTAGTCCGACCCCTCTGCTCAAGCAGGGACACCTAGGGCTCATGTAGTTCTTGGCTTAAAAGCTTTTTTCAACACCTGTTTCCTTAAAGTTCAGTCATTACTGGAATACATGAGAACAAACAGCTTGTTGTAGCTTTCCACCTCCCTCTATCCCCTGCACAGTAATTCCTGCTCCTTTCTGACTTCCAACCACCATCCCAAAATCTCACTTACCTCGCCTCTGAAATTTGGATGCAAAATCCCTTGCTAGTCCTCTGTGACATCTCTTATCTCACTCTATATTGGATCAGTGCTGATCTCTTCCTTCTCAGACCAATCCGTTTCTCCCAGTGGAAAGGGAAAACAACAAAAGTCCTGCACACTTCATCTCTCGGCACTGTCATACCCACAAAAAGCAGGAAGGTTGGCTTTCCGATTGCGTCCTTCCATGCCAGCATGTCGTAGCGGTACTCTCACTGGAGCCCTCTCAGCAGCCCCGATGGCGGTGGGGTGGACATGGTCTCATTCCGTAGAGCTTCTGTGCGTGGAGGGATGCAGCGACTCCAACTTTTCCAGCCTGGCTACTGCCTCTCTCGAGGATCAAGCAATATGGACAATGCCACAGCTCTGGCAAGGCCAAAGGTCATTCCTCAAACCCATTTTTACTCATTTCTCATTAAGCCCAAAGGAGCACGTTGCACATTAAAGGAATTTTGTGATAGTTAAGAGTGAGATAAAACTTTCTGAGAAAATAGGGACAATGTTTGTGGGGGCTGGTGGCTAATGAAGAGACTGCACATTTCAGTCCAGAAGCGACATGAAAACACCGGCAGGGTAGGTCATCAGAAAAGACTCGCCTTCCTTCTGCTGGGTTTGGGGAGCAGCAGGAGCTTTAGCCTCCCGTGACTGTGTTGATTACTGAGATCTGTCCGAGCGCAATGACTAGCTCCTACTTTGACACAGGACTGTCATTTCATTAGTAAATCCAGGGCACTTGAAATGCTGATTTGAGGACAGAAGGACTTTTCAGTTAACAGTATTCCTCAATCACTCCTCTGCAGTTTTATCACTGTGAGCTGGTCCAGCCTACTAGCCTCCTGCAGGGGTGAAGCCAGGAAAGAACAAAGGTGTTCCTTGCTGAAATAAGGCTTCTTCTCTAACTACATCACCTTTGGAGAGCCACACAGACCTCTGTCCTGAGCCAATAAAAAAGGAAAAGACACCACAAAGGGGGGAATTTCTGTAACCTGAATGAATTAGGAGTGCACAGAGTCTCCCGTGGCTTGAAAAGTAGTAGATCTTCAAAATATGCTCTCATTAAGTGTCTTTTCATTAAGAAATTCATTAAATAATGGCCAGAAGGGAATCAACTCATTGGTGCTGAAATACAGGTATAGGACAAAAATCATGGAAGTAGAGACCAGTTTCTCACCCAAGACAGTGGAAAAGCCAGTTTTGGGAGGCTAGGGTTGTCCCTGAACTCTTCCCAAGAACAGAACTGACATATCACATGCAGCGTATCCCTGGCATATCCATGTTTCCAAAGACGTCACTCTTTGAGAAGCAAACTTTACCTTCAAGTCCTTATTTAACATGTTGCTAAGCAAGCATCAGCTCTCTCTCCTCCTACAATGTCCAGCAACTTCATGCACATTGGAGGCATGCGTTCCTTACTCTGTGATTCAACAGCAGAGATGTAACTAGTTGTTCTTTTGCCTTTTGGTTTCAGATGAGGGGAAATTCTTTCTCGGAGGCATTAGATGTGGCGTCAGTAGGTTTATCCTTATTTATTCCAGGCTTCTTTGTGCCCTTCCCTCTCCTCTGTAAGATATCTTCAAATTCTTACAAAATAGATTTGGCCTCATTTCACTTTAATAACTGTGCTTTTTCTATTTCATGTTTTTAATCCAAAAAATAGAGTTTTTTCTCCCTTTGGCACATATGTTAATCTTTCTTTTCTTAATTTGTTATTTGCTCATATATTTGGTTCCCACACTCCCTCAGTAGAGATAAGCTTCCCACTGCAAACCCCAACATTTCCAGCTCATTTCCTACTGCTGGTGGCTTTTATCTCCACGATAATATCTGTGTTTCTGGCCTCACACCAGCTTGTCTACCTGTGTCCAGCTTAAAATTCAGAAATGTTCCATTTGATTTCAGGGTAATTTCCACTCATCTTCTGCAGCAGCGCCCATTGTTCAAAGAAGGAATTGCTTGGAGCTAGTGATATTGTTGTCACCTCCTTTGTCCATGCTGTGCACTCCGCTGGCGTATGCACTCTTGAACGGTAACATAATCCGCTGCGAGTCTGCATATCTTCCCAAATGTCAAGCATTATCTTTGCTTGCATTAGTTTTTAGTGCAGCTTTGTGTGCTGTTTTTGTCAGCCATGACTTTCTGCCACTTTCTTTTCATTTACCCTTTGGGATTGCCCTTCCTGGCTGCAGTATGGGCTTGTGTAGCCTCCATAAGAAACAGTACAGCTGCAGTGACTACCTTTTAAGAATGTTATTTCCTTTGCCAAAGGTTAATTTGTGGGGGTTTTTTGAACAATCTCTTCTTCGAGCATTTTGCCCCCATTCCTATCCTGATCTTGTCTTTTGCTAGCCAGTCTAGACCCCAGAACCAGCTTGTTGACCTTAAATGAATCACAGTCAGTTTCTTTTTTGGATTCTTGAGTTTGTATACATGTTTATGCATGTATGTATACATATATATATGTATGCTTGTGTGTGTATGTTTATATATGTATACATGTATATGTGTATGTGTATATACATATGTATTTACATGTACGAAGTGCTAACAATGTGCTTTTCTTCTCGGCAGCACAGCACGCCTCACATTTCTGTATACAATTTCCCAGTGACCCCTCTAAGAGGGAGGTAAATGAAAACCATTAAGCACATGAGTTGTCTCAGATCAAGCTGTTGCCAGAAACAAAATTGCCTTCTGATTATCCTCCTGTTTGCTGGCTTCCATATCTTGTGGATGGCAAAGTGAGATTTAAAGCATCTCCAGTTGTCTGGCACATTTTCAGAGGGTTACAATATTTAACATTCAAGATCCAATCTTTTTCTCGGGCTATTTTCTTGGCTGGTTCTCCCCCGGCTGCCTGGTGGCATTCAGTAATTGCAGGGAGCCAGGAAGCATGACAGATACCTGCTTTACCCAGTGCCCGACCGGCAGCAGCCGCCGTGGATGCGCCGTGGCTGCCTGGAGGTGGCTCATATGGGAGCCCCTGAAAGGTACAGTGCCCTGCGGTTTAAATGCGCAGTGCTTCTCACTTAAGCAAAGAGACCAGGATGCTGAAGCAAGAGCTCACGGGGCAGCACTGGCTTTATCTAAATGACTTCGCCATGCAGCATTTCAAGGCGCCCTTCTCCAAGGCCAGGGCCAACCGCCAGCAGCTGGGGAGCTCCGGAGAGTGCACGCGCTCTTCCAGGTATCTAATGTGCTGTATAAACCTTTCAGTTCCTCCCGAGCAGCTGAACTTACAGACTTTTCTGCCAGACACACAGCTACTTTGGGCCTGGGCTAGCAAACCTGGGGGTTAACCCCCAAAACGCTCTGTTTTGTTACATGCACTGAACCAGAAGCACCTCAAGGAAGGAAGATGGTCACTAGGAAGACGTGGGGTTACAGCAAGGACAGCTGGCCCAGCACCACTGTGAGCAAGGACTTTTAGCCAGAGAAGGAGCTCTGACTTTTACAAATCAACAAACAGTTCCTCATTGCTTTTCTTCAGCATCAGACCAGGGACACCACCATTACAGAGGTTCTGATTAACAGCCTCGACAGCAGCAGCCAGCCTTTGTACCAACAGCGTTTTGCCAGCATCTCCCTCACTTCAGCGCCATCCTGTTTTTGTCTGGGCTAGCGATGGCTGCTGGCTGACTAACACAGCAAAAACGTTGAGGTTGGCCATGGGCTGTGAAGGCCCCAGTCATGTTTGTCATGTCAATGCTGTCAAGTTTAATAAAATGAATACTGCACAATAGAATAATTTCTTGAGCTTAGCTAAGTGTTTTTAAAATCCAAATAATTCATGAAAATACTAGTAATTAAATTAGATTATAGACAAAACCAAAAGCATTAGAGAAGTAAAAAAAAACATGATTTCCAAGCCTATGTAGAAAAGATGATGGAAAATATTTGGCTTCTTTGACAAGACTGCAGCTGAAAGAGCCCTTCCAGTGAAAGTTTATGAGATGTAGCAAAATACTGAGCATCAAGACAGTAGCCAAGAAAGGGCTGGTAGAGAGAACCTTATGCAGACACTAATCTGAGTCTCATAGTCAGTAAAATTCAGAATTACTTGAGTACTACTCTTCAGACTACAGAAATCTCTGAGATTTCATATTGGGCAAATCTGACTGTAAGTCCACTCTGGGCAAGAGCTGCTTTGCTATATATACTATTTCTCCAGAACTTCCTAAAAAAATTCC
The DNA here is from genome assembly GCA_013398735.1 of Nothocercus julius. NCBI lineage: Eukaryota > Metazoa > Chordata > Aves > Tinamiformes > Tinamidae > Nothocercus > Nothocercus julius. The sequence continues at coordinate 8,540,177 of VZSV01000017.1, forward strand.
CTAAGAACAGCTGTAAGATTTTATTGTCTCCAGAGGAATTTCTGATATTGCAGTGATTCTCCAATATTTTTTAAAAAATTTGCCTGTTCATCCTTCAGTACACTGGCTCTTGGATAACTGTGCTAGGACTAATCCTTTTCTCATTATTATTAAAAAAATATATATTTGAGACAACGCATTTTTCATTCTTCTCTGGACATATCTTATTTAGTCTAAATTTTTGACAATGTCATTCTTAATAATGACAGTCCAGTGGGAGCTTGCTGTGTCCTGAATTAAATGCAGTAGTATATAAATAAAAGTAAGTTATTCTTAAACTAAATACAACTGACCAGTTTAAAATGGCCCCCTGGCTTTCATTTTCTAATTGGGGTGACATTTTGCAAGGCCATTCCTTGGTGAGTTTCATATTCTTCCATTCTGTTCTGCTTTTTGTATTTGTACAGTGTTACCAAGGCATATATGAAATATGTTTCAAAGTACAGATATCAGCTCATTTACAGCTAATTATAATAGGCAAGTGGTGCAGTAAATGGAACACCCGATTTTCTCCCCTCTTTTTTTTCCCTTTGGTTGAAGCTTTTGTGATGTTCTCCAGGTGACTCCCATGCATAATGTAACACTAGCAATGCTGTTTGCATAATAAGCTATTTTCTACCACAGAAGCAGAAACATTTTATCACTATAGAGAAGGCTTGGATTATGAATACATTTTCATATAAGTTGATTTATGTGAAAATTACCAATAAATGCATTCTAGCCATAAGTAAAATGTTTGTTCCTAGTTTAAGGAGTAGTATTATTCGAAACTTAGGGGGAGGGGAAATGCATATCCCACTGAAGGGATTTTTTTTTCTTTTTTTTTTTGCTAATACAACTCAAAAGTCAGAGCTTGCTCCTGCAGTCACCTTCCAAGTTGCTGAGCCCCCTCAGTTTTCTACAGCGAAGTCGAGGAGAGTGGCAAATGCTCTGCACCAGGTAGAAGCACTCTGCATCCGGCCACATGAAGTCCGTAGGGCTCCGTGTGGCCCTGCACCCGTTTCGAAATCAGCACAGGATCAGAGCAGGCGCGTGTGGTCACAGATGAAATGTGACCTAGATGCATATCAAGCACTAGCACTAGCCTTGAAAATAGCTCTGTAGGGACTGAGCTGGTGCCCTTTGAAGCCAGCAAAACAGAGGGCTTTGGGTCTGGCCATTTGCATTGGAGGCTATCCCAGAACCAATTAATTGCCATTTCAAGTGTGTTTGTGATGGAATAGGGTAAAGAGGCATTCCTTGGGAAATGCTAGGGTTGTTCCTGCAATCTTTGAGGAGCAGATCCTGCCTGTGACAGCAGCGAGCAGCCCTGGTCCTGCCAGGAAGGACCTCAGCAGAGCTGCCCGGCACGGTGAGGGCACGTCTGCCAGGAGCAGACCCCATCGCCACCCTCAAAACGGCGACTAAACCTGCACCTCGCCGTCCCAAACAATATGCGGTCCAGATTTCCTGCTACTGCAGATCCGGGGGGTTTACTGACACTGGAGGGGCTCTGTTGATAAATCTGAGCTGAATGTCTCCTCCAATTCCTACGATTACCATTATTTCTACTTAATAGAGATGCATTGCAAAAGAAAACTTTGTTGTAATATGTGAATAGCCCTCAACTCTACAAATTAAGAGTCTGGTGCTCTAGTTTGGGTGAGAGGAGGATTCACTAGTGCAAATGAACAACACTTAAAACAAATATTGTTTGAAATATCACTCTATAATTTGAAACATTTCTTAATGTTGTAATTTTCCTACGGATTTTGTGAACTTTTGCAGAATCATTTTCAGTAGAAACCTACTGGTTTCCTCTCCATTATACCACACAGGATGGTATCCAGAACAATTTTCATGTGGATTTTTTTTTTCCCCAACATATGTATTTTTCTAAATGTTCTGCCAGTTTTACAAGCTACCTTCCTTCTCTGTTCCCTGCAGAGCAGCCAGGGTTAGGAAGAGCGCTAGTCAGCACGCAGCCTTGAGCATCACACAGCGTTTTCTGGCGCGGCCGCTGGGAACGCGCTGTGCATCGTTAGCAGGATTCAGCAGACTTCAGCGGGATACCCAGGCCCTCGGCGGTGTGCGGCTTCAGGACAGACGGCACGCTCTTTTTGTGTGAGATCCAACAAAATTGCTGCCCTGGGTTGCCTTCAGGCAAAATGCGCTCTCATCCGTTCCCGCTCGCTGCCACCCTCCATGTGCCCCTCCATGGCTCTGTTTTTTGTTTACACTTGCAAGGAGGGTCATCTCATAGAGCCCTGCTGGCTGCCTGTCTCACAGGGTGCGGGATGCTCAGCTTCGAAACCCTTCTCCAAGGGGAGATACTCCCTGCACGTGTCCCCCGTGCGACAGGGCTGAGGTGGCACATCCTGTGGCCCCTCCTGTGGGCACCGAGCCAACAGCTCCGACACCACCAAGCACCAGACCCATTTACCCAGCCCTAGTCATGCCAGGTGCTCCCAGCAGCAGACACCACCACAAAATTCAGCAAGAGCCTGGGCATCCCGGTGTTAGGAGACTTTTGATGCCCTGGTCTTCCTCCTCTGAGCAGCACAGCTGATGCTGATCCACAAGGCAACATTTGCCCCTAGTCTTTACATTTTCAATTTTAAAATATCAAAAACTATATTAATTTTACTGGCATCAAGCATTTTTTTTTTTTTTGTCTCTAAAACTGTAAGTATTGCTGGTGCTGGAGAACGTATCCAAAAAGTAAAATAATTCATATTCAGATGAGATGGTGTGGAGATTAAAGGTGGGCAGCAAGCTACAGAATAGGGGTGTTAGATCATCCATTCTTAGTTACACATTTACTGTATCTATAACAGCTCACTTTCCTATTTTAAACCCTGCTAAGTGGAGACTATTTAAATGTACTGCTGTAGTAATAAAGAAAAGGTCAACTCAATGTCTGTCTTGGCCATTAATCAATCTTTCCCATACTTTCTAATTATCTTGATTGCCTGATTGAATGAAGCATGGGACACAGATCATCTATATGTTCTTTCGTTATCTCTGCTCTTGACACCTTTTTTGGAAACAAGGATAATTTCATATGGCAACTTTTTTTTTTCAAAGAAGGCCCCCACAACTCCTGCTTCTGATAACCAACTTCTTTTCTGCCTTGTCTCTCACCATTTTCAATAGAAACTTTGCAGACTATAAATTTTGAAGGTTTTAATCATCTCAAACAGCAATTTTGTGTCGCTTTTTTCCTCTCCTTTTCAGTAATCTGGAACTTCCAGTAATCAGGAACAAATTATCGACATGGAAAGATCACATGTTTTTATAGTGATAGTTGCACTTTCTTCTTGGGTGCAATATATCCAAGAGGGACCCCAGAACTTTGGCAAGATCAGCCAGATAACCAGTTACCAAGACACCCAGGACCTCACCTTGGCCAAGCAGGATGGGCCTTGAGGGAAATGGCAGGGGACAGGTGCCAGGTCATGTGCAGACTGCTTAAATCCAGCCCAGGGCCGAGAGACGCATGTGATGGATGCAGTACAGAGCGGGAATTTGCACAGCTCCCATGTGAGCCCCGGGAGAAGGTTATGTCCTTGTTTTGCTGCATGCAAAGCATCCAGGAGACCTGCAAGGACGGAAACCTCATCTTAATGCATCTGTACTGAATGCACTGGGAGGTGTTTGAAAAATTCAGAACTGGATCCTTTCTCAGCCCCTTTGATTATTTCTAAGCATGACTGAATAGGTTGTGCGATCGAGTCCATTCAGAACTCTCTTAACGCTGGACAAACAAAGCCCATTCAGCCAGTCACAATTGTTGCTTTTATTTTCTGCTCTTCATAGATGGCTTGTGAACCAGTGTATTCATTGCCTGGAGTCAGTAATTTTTGCAACTTATACAGTCTGTGAATTAAGCAACCTAGGGTGAACCCCGTCTTACCCTAGCGCCACGTAGCTGGGCAGGCAGCCCCTGCCGCGTTTCGGGGGCTCTGCACACAGGCCAGCCTAATCCCTAGGTAAAAATACTGTGCATTGGCAGTGTGAGGCTCAGGCGCTCCAGGCCCAGCCAGGAAGGCTGGATCAGACCAGATTTCTGTGGCACGATATGAAAACAGGGCTAGAATATTGCTGCCAATGGAGGGTCCTATATATCCTGGTACAAACCTCCACGGTTTACCAGAGAGATATTCCCAGGTATTCACATCCCCATCTTTTACATGTTGAAGCCCTCAAAGTTAGGGCCATTTCCGCAGGAACATCGAAGCTGAAGGAATCGAAGCCCCTCTCACTGTGTGACACGGGGAACCCCGAGGCGGTGCTGACCGAGCTGGGACGTTTCCATGGCTTAGCATGGGCAGATACCACTTGAGGTCCTCAGACTGGCCAGCTGAGGTGGCTGCAGTGTCAGGCTCAGGCACAGCTCACCAGGAATGATGCAGTTGTTCTGGTTCCCTTTCCACAGCAGCATCCTGAGCTACTACTTTATGCAAACATCCCTAAGACTTTGTGTTTGGAAACCTGCATGGTCTGGGCATGCTCACAGAAACTTCAGAATAAACTGAAGAGTGTTTAGGGAGATCATAAAATAATCCAGAAAGCCCCTTAGACAGCTATCTTCTTGCACCTACATTTTGGTGCTAAGCCTTCCAGTTTTCTTAAATTTAGGAGCGTGCTGCTGTGCACAAGCTGTGACATTAGAGGCTATCTGGCTGTCCCCAGGATGAGCCTGGATATCACTTTGCCTCCAAAACCTGAAGGCAAATTTCCCCAAAGAGCCCATACAGGCCAAGCTCAGCCCGGGTCCCCCAGGACTCCTGAGCTAAAGCAACAGTCCAGCAAGGACAAGGAGCTTGATCCCGTTCTTCAGCAAGGATGAAGGGCTGGAAAATAGAAGGTTTTCCATTAGGAAGTTGTTGGATGCAAAACAAGAACAAAGCCAAACAAACCTCTGTACAGAGACCAAGAAGGGAGCCCGGCCTCCATTCAAGCAAATGGCCTTCACTTTTGTCCATGGCAGTAGCTAGATAGTTTAATTCCACCCCTTTAAGATTTTTTTTTTCCTTCTCAGTTTTCTACACCTTAATGGCAGAAACAATTTGCAGAGGTCGAGGTCTTTGCATACATCCCCTCTGCTCACCATAGCCTGCCAGCTAACTCTTGGCCCCCCACAGCTTTGTTTATTAACTGTCCATCAAATATCTCTCTCATATATAAATGTATGTATATATGCATGTACAAAATTTTGTTGAATAATAGGAAAGCCTAGGAATCTGACTTTTATTTTGTTTGTTTGGACCACTTTGCCAGCTATTGATTTCATACATGGGAGAGCCCATGCTGGCAGCACTTGTGGTTCCTCACTGGATCTCAGCCCTAGCACATGCTAGATGCTACTAGAAAATAACAGTGTAGTCAGGTTAGCAAGGGTTAAGGGAGGTTATTACTATATGAATTTCTGTCACATTTCCTATTCTTCCAGAGACAATTACATAATGATAAATGAAACGGTACCGCTAATGTAGAATTACTAGGTACAAAATTACAAACTTTAGTTTCAGTAATAGCATGTTCAGGCAATATTTACATGACAAATAAGAAAAAGCTCTGACAGAAGAATTCTTCATATACTTGTCTGGTTTTATCACTCTGCTCACAGTTTTATCTTGCATTTAATCATATTGCCCTTCATCTGCCATCCAGTAGCCAAAGTACTAAAATAGCCTTAATCTCTCTGTATCTCATTACAATGTGAGACTGTGGTTTTGCAAAACTTTCTGTTAAGTATGATATATTTCAGCTGCATAAAATATATGCCCAAAATGCATACAGTACGTGGAATAGTACTATAAATTCTGGGATCATCTTACACATGAAAACACTGGGTAAAATGATGCAGAAAAATATGACTGATGGATAGGTAAAGAGTTGCTAATAGATCACAAGGACAAATGAAAAATATCAAATGTAATCTCATTTAATGAAGAACACAGAAACACACATCAGTAGGTCTGATGGAATAAGATTTACTTTGGAGACCATATTCTTGCTTCTTCAGAGCTTACACTATAAAAGGCTCCATGGCATCTGTTTAGGGCATACACTACTGTGAAGAAAACACTTGATTTTATTTTTAATCTCTAAATCAGCAGCCAATATGATATTTTTAGGCCAGCACAACATGATACGATAAGTCAATAATATTTATAAAGACCAATATTTTACTTGGTTAATTCCTTAACAGCTTTAGCCCACAGATATTCAGGACTGCACTACATTCTTACGCGGATGTGACAGTTGTCATATGTTTGTGTTAAAATTACTCTTTACCTACCTGGGATTTACAAGTGGAAAACTCTTTAAGCAAACGTAAATGTGACTAACAAATTATTATGATCGCTGATACTTCTGCCTCAGCTTCGCGGAGGTTTGCACTCTGGAGAGAAGGAAGTGGGCATTGCGGGACTCTCTCTCGAATGACCGAATTTTGGCCCTAATGTTATAGTGCAAATGGTTGGCAATTTATTACTTACACATTCTATTTGTTGGTGCTGGTTTCTGTATATTTTAAGAACTCTGCTTTTAAGTATCTCCAAGACCCCTGTTGTTTCAATTACTTGTCACTATGGCCTGAGGTATCATTACTATGCTGAGGATAATAAAGAGCAACTTCAATTTCTGTTGCCAGTGCTGAGGCCGACTTATCATGATCAAGAGGCAGCATAGGCTGGAGAAACGAGCACCATAAGGTAGGTGGTTGATCCCAAACCATACCCTGCTCTGTTGGCTTTGCGGTGTAGTCTTGGGCAAATCTCTTAAACCTGTCTTTTCAGAAGAACAGAGTGCACATAGGCCTACACCTACTGACAGTGCAAGGTTGTACAGTGTTTTTGAAATTACATCTCCTCCGTAGCTGCTTTGTAGCAACAGGAGTGAGGTACAACACCAGAAATAACAGAGGTCTATTTTACACAGCAAATTTAGAAATCTAACACAGGACTAAGTAGCAGAGCCATTTCATTTGTGTTACAGCCTGTGGCTGGATGTCTGCACGTTCAGATGGGGACAGCTTTAGCACTTCGGCCTTGGGGTGTTTGTCTCCTCACACAGCGTCTTACTGCCTTCAAACAGCCGTTTTGATAGCTGTCCAACTACCCTGCTGTGGCCACCGAAGTGTGGGTACAGCTACACCATGTTATTTCTATGTATTGTTCTCTCCAAATCTTCCATCTCGTTTCTCACTGCCAGTGCTAACGTTTGACCCATTTAACACAAAATATGGGCAATATAACTTCTATTGATTTATTATAATCAGATTCATCCTGTTGTCTAAAAAAGTCCTGATCTACAAAATGCATGTCAGACCTGAAGAATGCAGTGGTGCAGAGTTATGTCTCATCTATGCTCCTTCATTATCTCACTTTAGCTGCTTTTAAGGACAGGAGTTATGTCATCTGTTATTTGCTTACAGTATACATTTATGATCCTGCAGAAGTTATACATTAAGTGTTCTTTCCTTTGTGGGGAAGAAGAAGAAGAAACCTCTGTAAATTGGAAGCTCATACAGAATTCTGCTGTTGCCATTCTTGCAATCATATCTTTCAGCTAATTTGTTCCCATTAGGTGTAATGTTACAGAGAGAAACTGCTTTGCAAACATTTAATGGATTCTATCAGTCTAAAAGAAATGAATCCATACATTCCTGCCTCTTTAAATATCTGTTCTGGTTTTGGTATTCAAAATGAGCAGTCTCTAGTTACCTTTACCTGCAGGTGCAAGACTGCAAAGTCTCAGGCCTTTCCAAATTACTTCTTTTTGCTGTTTTGTGGACAGAACAACCAGCAGGTTCAGGCTGGGAATTGGATAGCCACACTGCAGACCACTTTCCTTCCCCATTGTGCCTGTATGTAGCAGGCTATAGGCACAAAAAACTCTGCTGGTGGAGATGGGCAGAGCACTGAGAGCACATGGATCTTAAAATGATCTGTGTAATTTATTAAAAGGCTCTAGTAAGAGCCCCAAATCTTTGACCTTACCTTCCTCCATGAATTTTGCTACCCCAGATTGTTTGCTGGGAGGGGTGAAGGGAGACACCATCAAAAAGTGAAATGTCACAAAATAAGGGAAAAGTAAGCCGGAGAGGAAATATAAGAACAGAGAGGAGGAAAATGTAAATACAGGTAGGTTTAGCTGTTTTTCCATTCTGGAATAAGGACTGGCCTAGACCATGTAAGGAGTTTATCTCATACTAAGTTAGGATTTGCAAGAGGGTAACTATCACCACACAAGCTGCAAAAGCAGTGCTGGGGGACATCACGTGAAAAGCAGGATTGCACTTCCAAAGAGCAGTGAGCTCCTTACACCGAACAGCCCGGTGTGAAACACGTCACACTGGGCATCAGTACCAACAGTCACTTCACGATGTATCCCAACACCAAACTGCACACCAAGATTAACATGCACAGACCTCCCGCCACAGTACATGGCATGTGGTACTAACATCGGGCTGAAGAGGTAGGTAGTGTTTCCTGAGAGCCCTTCCGATTCAGCAGAGGGGATTTGTAATAAAGAGCAGCACACCTGGGAATGTATTTGAGAAAGGACTTCAGAAGAGTACCTGGCACCAAGTAAGTTTTCAAATGCAATTTAAAATGTTTAACACTTTGGTCCTGTTAGCTGGCCAGCAACCTTGATTCGGCATTTCCCCCACAAGATAACCATTGAGAGCAATCTGCAGCCTGCCCACGCACCCTATTTCTGGTGAATTAAGCAGAGCACACGACACCAGGTTTGTGCAGGCTGAGATAGGACACAGGACATGTGATTAGACATAAGACCTTTGAGAACAAAACTTTCTCCTTCAGTGTATTTTAATACCTTCATTAGCAGAGTAGTTGTACTGGCTCAGAGCTTTTCAACATGTGCTGTGAATTTTTTGATTCTGTTCCAGCTGACCTAAGACTGGATTTCTTATCCCAAAATACTGCAACTTCAATAGGAAGAAGTTTCAAAACTCCACGCCGGTGCTTCACGCGTGGAGCCACATCATCTTGAGACAGTGTGCTCCAAAGTCCTGGCCCTGGAGGCAAGAGCAGCCATCAGAGCTGGGGGTGGAACAAGACTGCAGGAAGGAGGCCCTTCTTTGAGAAGGGAATTCAGCTCTACAAGGTGGAAAGATAGAAGAACTCCACAGAAGGCTCACACAGGTCCCTGGATGGATGGTGAGACCAAGACTCCTGTGCTCCCCAGGGACAGTGCTTGGTCCTGCTACATCACTCCAGCCAGCGAGCTGGTCGCTGGGTCTCTTGCAGAGAGACTGGCAGCTTCTTGCCTAGCTTTTATGGGAATGTTAGTCTCTAATTTGTGACAAAAAAAATATTGCTGATAAATCCAACAGAGAGACAAAAGGGATGTTTGTGATCTCCATGTTAAAGATGCACAATGGAACAAGAACCAGATGCCCCTGCGCTGAGTGTCATGCAGTGATTTATTCCACCACAACGTGTTTCTAAAGGATGGGCATTTTACACCCTACCCAAGTGGCAGAACAGAAGGGAATCAACACCCCAAATTATTAATAGGCTCGTTTGTACCATACAGGAAAGCAATGGGAGAGCCGCATGCAGCCAACACTTCCAGTTTATGTCCTCCGCACAAGATTGTCTTTCCTCTCACATTTATTTCCCCCATGCTAGAAAACCCTATTGCATGAGCCAGTGTAGCATGGCAGATGTGAGCTTGTTTTTCCCCATGTACAGAAAATTAACTCCTCCCCTGATAAAGACAGACTGGCTCTCATTTGATACCTCACCCAGATGTAGTCCTGAGATGTCACAGACAAATCGGCATTACAGATGTTTGCAGACATTTCACAGAATATGAAGTTAAGAGGTAAGTCTTTTTAAAATGAAAATTGACACTCGCTCTATATGCAAAATCACGAAGAATCCCAGAATATCATAAGAATATTTTACAAAATATCCTTATTTCCACAAATTACCTTTGTATATACATAATCTTTTAATTATAGATTGTTTGGTGCTAGCTATACATAATACTTCGCTATCTGTCAAGACTTTTCACAAAATCTAATGCCCCTGAACTAATAGTCCCTCATCTTTCATTATACAAAGTAGTGACCTTAGATCTAATGAACAGTGAAACAACAAACCTTAAAACTGCCAGTGGAACACCACCACCATTTTAGGCCTGTCAGTGAAGGAAGGAAGGACTATTCTGCAAACTGGGAAAAGAAGAAGGACTATTTTTCCACCAACTCGTATTTTAGCAACAATTGTTTAAAGAATTTCATTAGCATGAGAAAAAAAAGATTCTTGGTAGAACTGAATTTGCAGTTGCACTGCAGGTGAGGCAGGCAGATAATGCGTGCGAGGCAAATGGAAGTGACTGTGAGCACGGCCTCTCACGTGGCTGCCGCCTCCACACGCTTTTCTTCCAGGAAACACTCACGTGTTATATGAAAACAGCCCACTTCTGTTTCCAGCCTTTCCCCATAGCAGTGCTGTGACATGCACATCACTATTTTTATTATTATTTTGTATGGATTACTATTGATTACTACCCTGTATTCAAACAGTGCTCAGCAATGACCAAATTCTCCAAATCCATTTGGAAGGAGCAGAAATGGGCCTTTTCCGGGCAGATCCTCTCAGCTCTTGGCCCTCCAAAGTTTAGTCACTTCTTGCCATCACTGTTATATCCACACCTCACATTTAGTAGTCATTAATGGCCCTGTCCTCTGCATTTCTCTAATATCTTCTGGATACATTATATTTTTGACCTCTGTCGTCTATAAATTTTTCTAACATCTTTTGGACACATTACGCTTTTGACCTCCTCAACAGTCTAAGGCAGGGAGTTCTACAGAGTGACCATGCATTTCTTGTAGAATTTTCTTTTTAAATGGCTCTTTGATTAAATGTCCTGCAGCTTTTTGAATAGAAGGTATAGTGAATAATCATTTTTCGTTCATCCTCTCCATACCACTCATGATTTTGTAACCCCGATCAGATCCTTTTTCCAAGCTGAGGAGTCCACGTTTGTTTAGAATATCTTCATATGGAGATTTATAGATATCAGGCTGAGCCCTGCCTAATTCACTTTGCACTTTGCAAAATGAAAAAATGTAGATATTATACTGTATAATCTGAGAAATAATATTTGATCATGTAATTAGACTGTATCATAGGAAATGCACTAGGGAACAGAGTTAATGTTGCATGTACAACCTTAATTTTATTTCCTGACTTTTAAATGCCAAATTAGGCAACTTTAACATTTTCTTAATGTAATTTTTGTGTGGAATATTATATAGCCTATTACATATGTATGCATATTGAAATATGGAATACATTAGGCTGTAGCACAAAGATTGCGGCGCGCAGATCTGAGCACGGGATGTTGACATTAGTCTTGTCTGGCACTGGCACAAACAAAGTTACCCAGATCATTACAGAGTTGTGCTCTCAGTACTTTTGTGAGTAACTCCCTGTTGTCTTCTGGAGCCGTTTTGTGGGGAATTTGCTCGAAAAAAAAAAAAAATCTGCTGCTTTTTACAAACTCCTTGAACTCCCTCTTGAATAACTAGCCTTATTTAAGTATTTAGGCTTGAGAAACTTAAGAGAAAAAGTATATCCTCAGAAGGTTTTTAAATTATGCAAATTCAAAATAATACTATAAAAACATAAAATCATTTTCCAAGTATAATGATATCATGGCTTAACATCCTGATCTCCTAAGACCTCCCTGGGTATGAAGACAGCACAATGGAAAGCTAGGAACCTCCCTTTTCAAGTGTTGAGTATAAGAAGTCCTTTTCTAGCTACAAAGGGCTATAAGATGATTGACTTCAAGGCTGACTTGTAAAGGATTAAACACTGTCTTTTCTGCATCTTGTTCTGCACTGTAATGTCAGGGTTTCTCTCTGAAGCTACATGACAATTTTAGGGGTTAGAAGAAATCCTTTGCCAAGATGTATTACCGAACAAAGTGCCGGAAAGACACTTGGATCAACCATAATGTAGGGTTGATTGATGTACCTAATCTAAATAATTTGATATTCAGTCATCAAATGGAAAACAGAGCACATCAAACACATGTTGTCACCAAAGTGTGACATACAAGGGTGCTGTTGGGCATTTCCATGGTCAAAGAAATCTAATACGTATCAGGTTTACGAAAGGTTAATATCATACGACAGGAGCAAGAAATCTACTGTCTTTAGACGTTTCTCCGGAAGAATGTCACCATGGATTGGATGGAAAAAGCCATTAATAAATCACAGCAATGTTCTTCCAATAAACTAAATGATTTTTGAAAAGGGCAAAAAGTATCAAATAGCATATTCTGTTAACAGGATTTGATCAGCCGATCATCTAGTAAATATTAGAAAAAAAGCTGATCGGATGAATAATTTATTCAATGAAAACAAGAAAAAATAACAAATTACGTGTTTGCTGAACAACAGCTGAGCCATTCAGCATATATATAATTACAAATTTATTCATACATTTTTAAATAGATTTTACATATTTTTTTGTGTCATCCAGGTAAACAAAGTGTCCCAAGCCTCTTTCCTTCTTCCGAGGAAAGCAGAAAGAGCCTGTCTTTGGGAGGCTCAGTCTCAGGTCGGCAGCTCACAGCATCCAGCCTCATTTCCATTTTTAATCAGATGCTGATGTCAGGGAACCTGCAAATCGTAACATTGCAAGTTTCAGATTGTATTTGGATTTCTATTATCCTGGATGCATGTGTGTCTGCAAGACAGTGTAAAGAAAGACAGGATATGTCCATATTCATACTTTGGCCAGATCTATCTGTGCAATGTACTTTATTTCAAATCCGGACAACTATCTTCCTTATTACCTGTGCTTTCCAGGAGCTTCGATCTCTTGCTTTCATACATATGTATGGTCTGAAATCAACAATTAGTTAAGGTACATGCCCATCATTGGATTCACATTTTGAATGATTTCCTCCATCATTAAAAGAGCTGAGCAGGAAGGTCTTTTATCTCACCAAAATAAAATGACAAAAAAACACAGCGCTGAAAAGTTTAAGGGATTGGAGAAGACACAGAAACCAAAAAACAAACAAACAAACAAACAAACAAACAACAACAACAACAACACTTCCTTTTCTTAACAAGCTAAATCTTATATAAGTGAAAAGGATCTTTATAGAGGCAGAGCAAGAAATACTGTCTTCCTTGAAGAGTGACTTTCCTATCAGCTGCAAGGAAGTTTTTCATAAATCCTTGAATGCTGATCCAGAATAAAATAATGTAAATGACCTAAATTCTGATCTCCTTTATCTCCACTAAATGTGGCAAAATCTGCCCCCAAAACAGCAGATATTTCCAGAGATGGTAGATAATACAAGATTTCTTGAATTAAAATGCAAGTTATTCCAGGTCTGCACATTAGCAAATGCTAACTGTCACCTCTCTGTATATATCAATGGGCACATATCTCTCCTATTTTAAGACTTAAGCCAGTTGCCATTCAGCAAAGAAATGAATATTGCAGAATATGAAGGATGCTGAAGAGTGGCCAAGACATACAGAGACTCTAATGACAGAGTAATCACAAAAGTGAAGCTGATGTATGCTTGGGATATTATCAAAATATCATCTGGGACAACCACAGGCTCATAATATCACTTTTAAGTTATGTTCTTTGCACTTAAACAAGTAAAAGCCTGCATTTTTATAGCTTGTCATTTATTCATTGTGCTGCTCTGAGATCATCTCTGAACACCTTTTGGGTGAACTTCATCTGTGTGCAGAGGGCCAGATGTGAGTGATGCATCAGGTCAATTTCAGCCTCTGCAAACACAACATCTGTACATTTACTGCTGAGCAGACAGGACTTTGCCCTTTTTTTTTTTTTTCCCCAAGCAGATGCAGCCCCTCATGGACACCTTCCCGGGCACACAAGCACTTGCAGGGTGACAAAATTTCTTCTCACTTGAAACTACAGCAATCTCCTGGCCTTTCTCCCACACAGTTTTGCATTTTTATACTGTTAGTCTTTTTTTTCACCTTTTTCTTTTAATACAGCATTTGATTCCATTCGTGTTCTAAAGATTTTAGCACCTCTCCCAACTGAGTCATTTTGCACTGCATTACTGTGTGTGCAATTGAGGTCTCAGGAGATTTAATTTTTTGTCCATTGCTCTTCTCATTTCTGGAGTGTAGGCAATTATTTTGCCCCTCAGGACAGCCTTTTCGGGTTTTCCACTGTATAACTAGCATTGCTTGTACAGGAATCCTAATGCAGAGGAAGTCCTTTAGTTCAGCTCCACAAAATGCTTGAACTACCCATTTAGGAGCGAGATGTTAAAGTGCCATGATTTAATGTGAGGTTTAAGGGATGCTTGAGAATGGAAGAATGAGGAAGGCAAATGCAGGGGGGATTTTACACCCTTAAATTCCTAATATGCTCCATTTAAAGGCACCCACTCTCGGGTAAAGCCTATCTTCAGCAAAAAAACAGGTGTCCTCCCCGTGCTTCCAGCATGGGCGGTACCTCCAGGCATCTGTCAAGCCTCTGTTTTTCACTAAATTAAGCCTAGTTGACTCTCTCCTTGTAAACTCTGCATGGCTGATCATGTATATCCTGTAATGTTTGAACCGCTGTCAGATTCTCCAGCTAGACAGGTTTAGGGAAGCTCCTGCGCCCAGCTGCTTACCCCAACCTGTCCCATCTGTGTTTCACTGCTACTGCGATGCACAACCGGCTTGACACAACCTGACAGTGTTTCCGTACAGCTGTTCTGCCTAAGTGCTGTGCCCTGGTACAACAATCCGGTACAAAATGCCCACAGCATCTCTCCTTGGGGAAATCGGCATTCGCTTCCCGCGCTGTGTCTCACTTCCCCGTGACCTGCTCCACCAGGACTCCACTCTCCTAAGCCTGGATAGCCAAGGCGTAAAAGCCCTGGAAGGGCAGGGAATAGCGGAGCTGGCTGGAATCCCTGGAGGAATGGGGCAGCCGGCTTGAAACACGCTGCTCTCCCTGCCGGCCCGCGGCACCAGAGCCCTCGGAGCGCCGCTCCCCGAGGGAAGGGAGTGCGAGAGCCCTGGCCCTGCGGCCCCGCGGCCACTCGCATTGCAGCAGGGCGATGCTGCCCAAAGCCACCTCGATGCACACGGGGAAGCATCTTTAGAGCAGCCTGAAGTTCTCAGTATATAACTGCTTTATCCACAATTTATCTCTAAAAAATTCTCAGCAACAAGTACGCTCCCTTCTTCAGACTGTTCTGTGTAAGCTATCTTTAATTAAAATGAGCTTCTCCATGTGTCCACAATTGATTCCTTAAAATATTAATAATTTTTCCTACATCGGGTATCAAAGCCATTACTTTTTCCTGTGTGTCCTTTAACTATATTTAAATAATTCATTTATCCATTTCCAGCCCTTAGGGAGACGAGCTTTTTTCTTTTGCACAGTATGATCCCATTTAAAAAATAGGATATTTCCTCTTCCTAAACCTAGAAGTTATTTTCTTTCTTACCATTGTTTACTCAGCACAAGAACTCAGCTACCATTTTATTAAGAGATAGATGTAGCACGGAAATATGTATCTGCCCATGTATAAATGCCCTTTCCAGTGCTCATCAATCCTGAACTAATTAGAAAGACAAAAACATTGTAAATTCAATTAATGTCATTGAGAAATATTCCTGTTATTCTCAAAATACAGCGCAACGGTGATAGATATATTTCAATTACTCCCTAGCCTTTCTGCAAAGAACTGAACAAGCATAAACGAAGCCCAGGAACTCGAGGCCCATCGTTTAGCTGATGGATCTCTGACATCGGTCGTGGATTAAGGTTTAAGTGAGCCCAGCAGTTCATGCTCTCCCTGAAAAAGCTCCTGAGTCACCTGATTAGAGTGCAACCTTGACAAATATGCACAGCGTTGTCTCTCACAGTTGGAATCACCAAAGAGGCTAAAAACAGAACCATGCACTGCATAATCTCTAACCTCAGGGGACAACAAAAACAGAGAATTGCTGTGTCAATCTCATTTCCTTGTTAGGCTCATTACCATAAACGCAGGCCTTTGGTTTTGAATGCCACACTTCAATAACATTTACCTATCAACAGCTGCTGAAATATTGAATTCCACAGTCATCTTTTCCTTTTGATGCTCCCTCTTTTGTTTCTTTATCCATAAACATGAGCAACTGAGCTAAGCTTAAATTAACTAGCTGGGGTTAAATGTTTAGGGCAGCAAATTATGGCTAGCCTGCTTGCAGAGTGGTTTAGATTACAGGGGAGCGCTGCCAATCTCAGCTCTCATCGCACACTCCAAACGTGCAGAGCAGTATTGGCAGTTCAGGGCCGAATCCTGCTCGCCCTGGTTATTAGAGCAGCACCGCTCCATGAACGAGCAGAGCAAGATGCAGCCCCCGCTCCACAGATGGAGATGAATCATGCTTTGTTCTTGGAGCACCTCACGGTACTGATTGATGGCCTGCGTCTACATTGGGTATTTTTCTATATTCTGACAAATATTCTCTTTGCAGTGATATCTAGGAGCAGGGAGTACACATCACAGCACCGCTGAGTTTTTCTTTTTGGATATGATGGGTTTTATTCATCTGAGGCCTGGTTACTTCCCTGCACTCCATCCTTTTTGTGCTCAGAGGACTCAGAAATCGTCCCGTTGAAGATTCCAGGCCCCCAGTGTTGGCAAGTGTGCGTCGGTGAGCAGGCCGTGAAAGGCACGACCTCTGCCCAAGGGTCGATTTTAGTTTAATCTACTTAGTTTATTTTACAAACCCTGGTTCTTTTGAGAGTACAGGTTCTTTTGACAGCATTTGTCAAAAAAAAAAAAACTCAACAGGATGAAATTCAATGCATAAAGTACGTACTGCCTTTTCATCCTGTCTGAGACCCCTGCCTCATATAAACAGATTTGGACCCTGTTACTCAAAAATCTGCTTTTCTCCTCACGCACACCCAGCCCCAGCAACTGCCAGGAGCCAGCTGGGATGCAAAGACCCTGCACAGATAGAAGAAGGCAGCAAACAGCTCCAAGGATGTGTCAACCTGTGTTTTCTCTTGTGCTTCATAAGGGACTTGCGGCAAGGGAGGCTCCTTTCCCTCACCAGGAATGGAGCAGGAGGTGTTAAAGGAGAATAACAACGAGGCCCTAGGAATGTAGTTAACACTTGAGCAGCTAATTTGGGGATGTTCACTTGAATTCATTTGAATCTAGCTATTAGGAACCTAATATTAACTTTATACAATTTCATTACCATGCTGACCTCAAATAGCTGCAGATCAATATTAATTTGTAAAATTAACTAAGTAGATTAAACTAAAACATAACTAGCGCTAACTGACACCTCCATTTATCACAGTCAGAGGAGAGGAGGTGGAATGGGCATGGAGAGGGAATGGCTCAGAAACGCCCCAGCTTGTGAGAGGAGCAGAGCTGACACCCATCCAAGGATGCTGGCATAGATGTCCGGTGCTGCATCTTCTTCTGGGTTAGGGTAAAAATGAACATCGTCTTCCAAAGTTCCCAGGCCAACACTGTTCAAAAGCGCACAAAAATAAAACACAGAAATGGCCAAGCTGTGATCATGGTGGGGAAAAAAAAAAAAAAAGGGAAGACAGAGCTGCTACCCAAGCACACGGCACCAGCAAGGCAAGCGGTGGTGCCCTAACGGAGATGCTGCAAGAGAGGCAGTGAGGAGGTGGCCGACCTTGCCTCGACGGGGACACCTTGAGGATGCTCCTCTGGTCACAGAAGGGCCAGGAGAATGTGAAGCAGAACTCCTGGAGCACCTTGGTGCCCCTTTCCAGCAGCTTGTCACCACGGAAAGACTGAAGCTTGTCATCAAGGCGCATATCACACTAATTTCTATTTTCTCTTTTGCATTACACTACAATAATTGTTAAAGGGGGATCAAGGAGTTAGCCAGAAAACAAAGACTGATGATTGATTTTGCCTAAGTAAAATAGTGATTTCTGTTACAGTAGCCTTTATTTAGAAGCTTTTGGCCACTGCATGGAATTGATTTATTCTACTTGTCAAAAAATCAGAATCAGAAACAGCTCTGGGCCTAGCACACCCAGCATGAAATAAATGCTCAGCCTGTAGAAGTTGGCTCTGCTTTTTGCAGGAGCGGGTCCCACGACTGGGGAAGTGAATTACTCTAGCGGAGAGGGGTCGCTTTCCATTGCTAGCGAGCCCAAGTCCAACTAACTAAATAAAACTGAAACGGGAGAGCAATGACCACGGTAAGTAGCCGCAACTCCACGTGATGACAGAGAAATGATTTCCCACTGCCAGCGCTTAAATATAACTAAGGTGTTCTGTAATTTTACTTCCAAAAGCCAGAGGGCTTATTGTAATCCTGATAAATTATAGCAGCGAAAGCAGGAGGGAAGTGGGACAGAAGAAGGGAAATGTTAATGCAAAATATAAAATTGCCTCGCCGAAAAGAATGGGGAGAGTGAGCGGTTTGTTATCGTTTATTTTTCTTCAACATATCATTCAGTTTCAGCTGTCTCCCATCTCACCCAGATCTCCACCATTTCTCAGGAACGTCTCCCGATGGCACCTCATTCTCTTCCTGTCTTTCAGCAGCATTTCATTATTTCTTAACTGTCCCTGCAAGGGTCTGGGCGGGGGGCGGGTCGGCGCTGCCTCACGTGCCCGCTCGTCGGAGCAGTTTGCGAAA
>VZSV01000017.1:8560236-8592175 GCA_013398735.1 Nothocercus julius
GCGGCTGCCTGCGGCGGCTGCTGCGGGGAGCTGCTGGTCGTGGGGAGGCTGCTGTGGAAGAGGGGCTGGAGGAAAACACATCGGCTGCTTCCCCGCACTGTTCATACAACGCAGTGAGGAACGGGAGATCAAAATATATCCCTTTTCTTTTTCTTCCCCCTTCTTTAAAGGTGTAAGATACCGAGATGCTGCCAAGCACATATCTTTCTTCTGGTGATGGCTTGGAGTTAAAACCCACGTAGATCTTGATATGCAACCTAAATTTGGCATCAGGAAATGGGAAATTGCATCTTTAAGCAGAGTACAATCAAAAATGAATTACAATAAATCCTATATAATTGCATAGGTCATTCTCTTTAATGAGATTTTATTAACCTGACTGTCAAGCTTTTGAGTCAGGCAGATATTTTATCTTCTTCAACTGATAAAAGTGTCAGCTATAAACCACCATATAAATATTCATAAATCTACACATCTGTGGCAGCCTATCAGCATCATTCTTTTGGACATTAAAAGCATTCTAATTACTTTCTGTCTAGCAGAGCTGAAATGCTGCCTGTTATAGTATGTGCTTGGCAGGCATGATTGCTTTTGTTTGCCATCACAAATAGCAGCATCCTATTTTATATACTGATGGTCCAGAATATATTCAGGGTTTGACTGAACAGGATGAATATTATGAAGCACCATCTGGTTTTGATAACATCGGGTATATTAACTCATCTGTTAATTTTTGACACATCATTGATTTATTTATTTAGAAAAATTGGATCCTGTTTTGGTATGTTGCTGTTTGCCTTTGTAACAAATGTGATGACATTTCTTTACTAAACAGGGAGATATGCTAGTTAATAGGATATATGGCTATGTTTTAATGCGTGTTTTCACTCACAAGCAGCCATATACTGAATGAATTTATCATGTCTTGTTACAAATAATTCACGTACTTTACCAAAAAAGTTTAATTCTTGAATAGATCAGCCTGCAAATTCACTCCTCTGATAGATGGCTCCATGACCGTGGTAGTAGATCATATTTTCTTTTTCTTGAGACTACTTTTAAATGTCTAAATGGTGCTACCTCAGGATTTTGCAGACTGCAATCAAAACACTGCTGATAAATGTGACACCTGCATTTCTTCACAGAAGTGTATTACGCCATGGAAGACATTCAGCTGCCTCTAGATGATGTACAGGGCCCTATTCACAGCAAAGCCCTCTGTGCTTTGATGAGCAAAAGTTTGGATGTCCCCCTACTAACTGATAGTTAAGAGTGGGCTTCGAAGTTTGCCATTGATTTCAGTTGCCTGCTAAAAGAAAGATAGTGAAGGAGCTACTACTTGTGCATTGAAGTGCACAAGTCTAGTTCCTGCCCCATCTCCTGTGTATCCATACCGCCCTTTACGTTTGCTCTAGGTTCCTAAGTGGTTTCCAACATCCCCGTCTCTCAGCTAGTGTTTGGCTACGAAGCAGAACAAGCAAAAGAGAAGACAACAGACCAGAGCCCAGCTACGGCATATGCTTGTGTAAAAGTTGAGTCTTATTCCAAGTCATAAGCAGAGCTTGGTAAAGCAATAGTGGGAAGGCAAAGCTGGACATGAAGAACTTCCATCCAGAGTCCTGGAATCCTGTTAGAGAGGTATGAGCCAACCCAGTGACTCAGGCTGGGGCAGCAGAAGTGGGTTTTTGTGTTCCTGCATCAGGACCCCATGCCAACAAGAGGCATGGGTTGTGTGCCCAAGGTATGAGTGTTATAGGAAGGGAGAGATCCTTCCCTTGTAGGGAATTCACGGCCAGTGAGCTGTTCTGCAAAAGGCAGGTATGGCAGGTATCCATGACTTAAACTGTGGTCCCACTTAGCTCAGCTTGGTAGATGCTTACTTGAAGGAAGGGGTGGAGTGCTGTAGATCCCAACTTTAAAGAGGTACCTGTTTCACAGTGGCAGAGGCTGCTCTCTTTTTGATGAAATATTTTGCTTATGTAGGCGACTATCAAGCTGGCTAGTACAAACTCCATTCTGGGATGCCTAATTCTGTATTAGTAACTTAAACACTTCATGCAGGCTTGATCCTTAATCTTCAGGCATGGCAGTGGTAAGTCGGACAACTGGAGTCCACATAGTTTTTTCCTGCCTGCTCACCATCTGACTTCATACCTTTTCAGCCCTCAATCCTGGCCTGCTCCCACCCCAAAAGCTGTAACTTGGATCATTTGAATCAATGTGTTTGGAAGTCTCTTACGACATTTCTCCTTGACTAGGCTTCCTCTACCAGCTTTTAACATTCCTGCTGCATCCGTCTCAGCTGTATTCAAAAGGAGTTGCTGCTCGTTGCATCGGGATAAGAAGGAGAGGGAAAGAAGCCTGTAGCTTTTCACTAGTCTGAGAAATTTCATCTTGCAAGGAGGAGGTTTCATACTGTGAAGTATTAGAAATGGGGAACTGCGCTAGAAACAACCTTGCCCTCTTCGTTAGTGAACACGGTTAATGTGCCCGCTGTTGTTGCACAGTAATGGGTACATACCCAGAATCAGAAGATACTTGTTTTCTCTTTGACAGTATTAATCATTTATTAATTGATTAAGATTGTTTTCCTTGTGAAGAATGATGTTATTGAAATTGCCAAGGAACACGGACCTTCAATTCTTGTGGAAAATTAAATACAAATGAATATATTTGCCCCAGGAGAGAATGCTTCAAATTCAGACCTTCTCAGTAGTTTTCAAGATTTTTTTTTTTATACCACCCGCCTACGTTCACAATGGAAGCTACAGAAGAGCTAAGACCTGAATCCAGATCCATTGAGACCCAGCAGAGTGCTCTATTAATAAGACTGTCTGGTCTTGGTGTTGAAAAGAAATCCCAGGTGTAGAAAAAGCTAATGTTATACCTACCAACCCTTTCAGACAGTTTTTCTGATGCATCAGCATAACTTGCCTAGTAGCTTTTAGACATTTGCTCTTACTGAAACTCTGTTTTCAGCCTGGCAGTTCAATAGCTGAGAAACCACATAGATCAGCGTCAGCGAGAAAAAGTTGGAAAGAGGAATGCTACATCCAGCAATAGGTACACGATTTGCCACGTGATCTTCTCTTCGTTGCTTGTGTTCTCAGGAGAAATAATCTAGTTAGGAATACTCATATTTTTGGCAATTTAATCATGATCTATTAGCACTTTATGGGCCTAATCTGGCAAGTCCACCTTCAGGCAAAAGTCTAGTTAAAGTCAATAGAAGTTCTGTAAGGCTAAAGACTGCAGGGTCTGACACATTATAATTACATGGTTGGTGATCATCCTAATAAGGAAAAGGGGTATCACAAAAAGATTTTAATAAAGTGTTTACACTATTTCAGTCCATGACAGTCATTTCAATAGAATTTTCCTTTCTTAGAAAATACATACATTACATTAAATCAATTAAGAATCATAGATCAGTGATTATTCAGTAGTATTCACATAAAAACAACTTTTCCCCATCTCTTGGTGATTAGACATTGCACAGTGCTTGCATTTCTAATTACAGTCAGTCTGCAAAAGCTGAAATCCTGATTACCACAATATGTGCTAAATGGGCAACATTTGTTTTTATTTTTTTTCCATCACAAGGAATAACTGCAGTTATCATTCTCATTTAGGGTAGTTCAGACTGTGGATACATATACAGCCACTGGTGTACAAGTCACTTCAAAGCTCTACGTGCTTAGCACAGAGCTAGATGTTTCCAGAGCCAGTGTTCAGAGCATCCCCCACTGATGCTGCTCAGCGGTACCCACAAAAAAGCATTTGTGAATCTTTGTGCTAGCTTTTCAAAGGAAATACTGCTCGGTCACGAGTTTCATGTCTTTGTCTTTGAGTATGGGTTAAAATTAAGAAAAAAAATCAGTAATTGCTGCTGTTGCGTCTTTGTAGTAGGTCTGATACTGAACTGAAGATTAAATCAATAATGTCATTTCTGTGTAAAATTTCAGTTATATTTTAAGCCAAGATCATGGTGAATGTGCCTAATGCATTCAATTTTATAACAAAGCTAATCATTAATTTTATCTTTACTGATGGTAATGTGTCTTATATTATTCTTCAGAACTGGTGTTTGAAACATCAGGTTACTTTTTGCCATATTTTAGGAAAAAAATACAGTATTAATACAATATCTCTTATATTAATCTAATCCGATTTCTGTTTTTTCCATTCATATTTTGTCCCCTTGCAACAGGGATATGAAAAGAATGAGTAACTGTTTTGTCAACAGGGACCATGATTAAAATGCAAACAGTAAATACGACTTCAGGTCTAGAATCGGATTATAGGATTAAAATGAATGAAAAACTGCTCTGCATAGGATTGCAAAGTTCCAATCAATATCACCCTTTCATATTTTTTAAAAGAAAAATGTGGGAAGTAACGAAATAAGGCAAAGAAAGTGCAGCTTGAGGTTGTTAGTGATGCTCTCCTTGCTTCATTTTATTCCTTATCTGCAGGTCCTGTTCAGAAAGCTGCAGTGTCACTGGGGTTCCAGGCTTTTCTTGTACATTATCTCTCTTGTGCTGGGCCATACTGGGCTATATTGGACTCTTCTTGTTCTTGGCTTCTTCTTTTCCCCTCTCCCCACTGCTGCTGCCAGCACAGCTCCATGCTCAAGGTTACGTTGAGTGCTCAGATGATCCCATACATCCTCAGGCTTTGTGTCAGGGACATTTTGTCCCAGCTGCAGTCAAGACTTATGTATTTATATGCTGCTTTAGCCTTTTCCCCATAGTAGATGGCTAGATGATGGTAAAAAAANAAAAAAAAAAAAAAAAGAATCAGTGGTACCCCAAATATTGTTCAGGATAGCTGCACTTATTTCAGTAAAGAGCCTATTCTCAAGCACAAGGCTTATCTCCTGGATCCAGGGGAAGTGCCATGAGAAGTGCCACGCCGAAAGGAGCTGGATTGCCTCTGTTCTTGGCATGTTACCTGTGTGGTGAGGCCATGTTTTCATCTCCAGCAATCAAGCTAAGAGAAGTGGAGGATGGGATGCATCTGTAGCTGGTTGCCTTTTCAAGTGTAAAGGTGCTTGTCACTTTCTAAAAGTCAAGCCTGCCTGAGAAGAGCTCTCCAAAACTGGCAGCACTTAGTCTTTTTTTCTTTTTTAATCTTACACAAAATAGTAGTTATATCTTTTTATATACTTAGAGGAGTTAAGCTGTAAATAAGTTTTTTAAAGGCGCTGTTGTTATTGGGGAGTCTAATGTGGCTTAGCATAAATGAGAGGTGGTTTTGGTCGTTTTACACGCTGAGTATTACGACAGTTGACTCTACAGCCATAAACACCGCGACAATGAAACCATCCTGCTATTTGCACAGAAGTTGTAGCTACAGTTACTGTTGTTCCCTGATCTTTGGTACCTCCGACCATTAAAGGCAAGCCTGACGAGATGCTACCTCACATGCTTATGGTGCTTCCAGAACCCAGCGGCTACTTCCAGAAGCTGCACCGCGCCACTTATTCCTGATTATCTTGCAGTAGCGTGGAGGACTCTGCACTGTACTCCCCTCTGTGATACCGGCCTGTCCACGAATCCACAGGAAGTCAAGAGCACAGATGAGATTGCTCCTCTCATCAGAAGAGCTTCATGCTGTATATTTGATGTCTTTCCTTGGTTCAGGAAGAGGGTCCTGCACTCATTTTTCTTGAATCAATGAAACCTGAGCATATTCAGAAGCTAGAGCAAAAGCAGGAGAGGCAAACTCCACACAATTGGGTTGACTTAGAGTGGTGCAAGCCCAATATCAAGAATAGGGCAAAAACGAAAAGGAAGAAAGCCAGAGCTTGGGAGTTTTTTTGGAGGTAAGTAAGGAATAGGACCCAGGAAGGCAGTGTTAGAAGATGTCCTGCAAACATGCACAGGCAGTGCCCACCAGCAGCTTGTAGCTGGCTTCAGAAGCAGTACTCATTTGAACTTCTGCTCATAGCAAATTGAAAGAAATCTGTATTTTCTTCCCCTTTTTGCTGTCTTAATCCCCCTGAAAAAGCATGGCACTAAGCAGTGACGCTCATCACAATGCATTTCTGATTAACAGCAAGGGCACACGGGCACTCTCAAAATAGAAGCAAAGTCAGGATTGTTTTAAATCACAGTGCTGCAGAAGTATTAAAGCAGAAGCCATAATGTTAATGTGTTCAAAAATAAAATGCATGCTACTGTAAATGGTTGTGTACATTCATGTAGCTGCTGCTGCCTATGCCTTTTGCATTAGGTTTCTGTGATTCATCTTTTCTTTTGTTTCAGAGAGTCGTATGATTCTGGATGCCTTTGCCCAGCAGTGCAGCCGTGTTCTAAGTCTCTTAAATTGTGGTGGAAAACTACTGGACAACAATCACTCTCAGTCCATGATTTCTTGTATAAAGCAGGAAAATCCAAATTTTAGCGAAAGACAAGAGCAATGTCAGCTTGGGAAAATGGTCCATAGTCAGACGTCAGACATTTTAGACATAGAGATGCAGTATATGCAAAAGAAACAACAAACCTCAGCCTTTCTGAGAGTTTTTACTGATTCCCTTCAGAACTATTTGCTTTCTGGGAGCTTCCCTTCTCAGAACACCTCATCAGTAAATGATTTTAGCCATTTGGCAGATGTGGATCCACTTTCAACCTCTCCAGTGCACACTTTAGGTGGATGGACATCTCCAGCAACTTCTGAATCTCATGGTCACCCGTCATCTTCTACACTTCCAGAGGAGGAAGAGGAGGAAGAGGAAGAAGGTTACTGTCCTCGATGTCAAGAGCTAGAGCAGGAGGTAATTTCATTGCAACAAGAAAATGAGGAACTTCGTAGAAAACTGGAGAGCATTCCAGGTAAATAATCCCCTGCTGTATAATGTTTTTAGTCAGTGATAAACATAGCTTGGGTAATAGATTGTTATAAGTTCTAGTCATTTTACTAAAGTTTGCAGTCACAGTTATTGAATGCTGGAATTTGTTTTCAACCAAAGTTCCTATGACTGTGCCCGCCAGAAAGTTACCTGCTGATACTCATCCGTATGATTGTTAGTCCTAGGCAAATAAGCTGTGTTCAGGATATATGTGCATTTGCAATCCCAAATCCCAAAGTATCAGTTGGTTTGTCATGGTAATCTGGAACTTCTATACCTGATTATCTGCATTGTAGTTTAAGTGATGTTACAGCTTATAAACCTACTTCCTTTTTGGAGGTCCTTTTTTTTTTTTTAAAGCAACTATTCAAATTTAAGTCCATACTTGTAACAAAGTGGATTCCGCTTTTATGTTGAACAGTGTCTTTTAAACCTCTCTTAGCTTAGTGAAAAGCATAAATCTTCCCTCATTCATCTTCAAATAAAATCTGGAAAAGATTTTATTCTTCTCCAGTTCAGCAATATCTGAACTGGTTACCAGTCACTTGGTGGGGGAGAAAGAAGCAGAATGCTATACCCAGTAGAAAACCTTGCTGTAAAAAGCCCTTCCATGACCATTTAGACACAGAGCTTCCACCATTAAGAAGCACTGATATTCAGAGAATGGTATCAGAGGAGAACAGAGTGTCTTGACCCCACATGCTCTTAACTTTAAGCACAGGCAAAAATGCATCTCAATAATACTAAAAGCAATTGGAAATTAGCAAAGATAAAAATTATGAAACTTGCTTCTTTTCTGATACATCTACATACACTAAGGAGTTCCAACATTGCTAGCTAAAATTTGAAATGCTTAGGCCAGCACCATGCAAAGCTTATTGAACTAATCCTTAGATGAGAGAAAAGCATAGATAACTTAGCTGGACTGCAAGTGAGAGAAAATACTCCAAAGCTGTTTTCAAAAGGAGAGTAATTTTTACCATTCTCCTCCTTAGTTATTGATGTTTTGTTATTACTTGTTTGTGTTCTGTGGGGTTGTTCATTTGTGTAGTGGTCCAGAACTGCTACCAGCAGATCTCGTAACTGATATTGTCCAGGACAGAGAAAACCCCAAATACTGCCTCCAAAAATCTTGAGTCCTGATAACTCACACACAGTAGACACAGCACTCAGTGGTCCATGCAGCGCACGGAAGCACCATGTGCCAAGAGGACTCCTTTGGACCTCATCTCCTTTGGAAGCATAGTTTCAGAAATATAAGACCAAAAATGATCATTAAGGTCTATAATCTGACCTACAGCTTTCATCCAGTGATCTATATATGGAGTTCAATAACTTCTCTCAGATATTGACTAAAGAATAACCTACATTTAACTAACATAATACCTCAGAAAATCTCCAGTCCTGAGCTGAAGTCTCTGAAAAGCAGTGGATTTATGGCTTTCTCTGACAGTTGATACCAGTGGTTAATCACATTGATTAAATATGTGCCTAATTCCCCACCTGAATATCTGAAATCAGCTCTTACCCATTGATTTTTATGCATTGCTCCACTAAATGGAGTGCTCTGCAGTACTAGTTACTCAAGTAAAGGTACCTTCTAGTGAAAGCTGGCTTACTTTCCATCTTTAGATAAACTAAGCAAACAGAGGTGTTTAAACCTCACCAAATGAGTTGAATTGTTCTTTATAGGTCTCCTCGCCTGTCTCCTCATTTCTCTAAAATTTGGACGCTGGCAGTACATTTAAAATGTACTTGCCTGCCTGACTGGAAGTGAATAGTGTCTTTGTTCCTACTCACTGTTGCCCAGTTTATTTGGCCCTGGATTTTGTGACTGACACAACAAGCCCCCAGAGAGCTCCCAGAAAATAGCTTTCCATTCCGTGTGCATTTTTTCCTAGACAAGTAGCTCTGCATTTGGCTGTATTAAGTTACTAACTGGTCCAGATTGCTTTGAGTGGCATGTATTCCTGTGATTTGCTGGTCCACCAATCTTAGAATGATCCAGATTTTTTTTTTTTGTGCTTTTCACATTAACTTCCAGGATATGGTTAGAAATGTTGAATGGTTTTGAGGCTGCTATCCGTCCCCGTAGACCCTTGCTAGAAACTCTTCAGCTTGTGATGCTCCCCTATTGACAAATGCTTCAGATGTCTGTAGCAAGTTCTGAATCAGTGGATGTTATAGTCTATTGATTTTGTACACTGCTGCTTTTACAATCAGAATGACCAGTCACAGTAAGTTATAAATGCCCTTCAGGAGTCTAGGTGTTGCATTGATTCAACTAAACTTTGTCAGTCAAACCTGTAATCTCATCAAAGAGGGACCTGTAATCTCATCTGGTTAGTTTGACAAGACTGAGTTTCCATAAAGCCATTTTGACTGGCCTTAATTATATTCACATTCTTTAGTTCTTTGTCAGTTGAGTCCCCTGCGTGATTTCTTGTGTTTTGCCAGGATTAATGGCAGCCTGAGCAGGCAGTATTTACCTGAGTCATCACAATTACACTTCATCTCACTTTAAAAGAGGGTTAAGCCACATAAACATAGTCCTTTTTCCACTATCCAGGAATAACGAAACACTTTGTCAGTGGCATATCAATGAAAACAGAAAAATCTGAAATAAATATGCAAGGATATATTACTTTATTAGCTAGCATAAAATCATTGTGAAACGCATCCGTTTCTATCTGGGTAGTATATACATACAGGACTAGAATAGATACATATAGGACGAGAATGAACCAAGTGTTTGGGGAAACATTAAGGACCGTAGGAGCCCCCACTGTGGTCTTGCTACGTGGTGGGACGTGCTCGTAGGCCAGGGCAGGCACACGGTGCCCTCCACCCGAGAGCTGCAGGCGGCCAGGGGCAGCTCCACAGACGTGATAGAAGCACCAGCCTGTCCCTTCTCTTCTATAGCTGTCTCTGAATCATTTTGTCTTTTCTTCCTGAAATACTTAGCATTTTTTTCACTTTCCATATGCAAAGGCCCATTTAAAATCCATGAGAGTTTGCATTCCAAAAATAGCTGCCACACTCCAGCTCTGACTGTAGCCTTGCAAACACCATTTGCATTGCTCACAAAGAGAATGCCAGGAAGGAGGGTGGTTTCTGACAAAGTGTGAAGGCAGTCGCATTTTTTTGTAACAAATATTATGGAAGAAAAATAGATACTCCTGCGTTTTTTGGACATGGAAAATAAGATTTTCCTGTCATCAACACTCTTCGCTCCAGCCCTTTGTGGTTATAGAAGCCCTCCAGTGTTGTAACATCTTTTTGGCTCTAGCCTACCACTCTTTGGCAGCTCACTACTGGAGAGAAATGATTACTTGGGTGAAATACTGCATATGTTTTGTTCCTTTTTTATTTTTTTTCTCTCCAAAAAATACTCTTTTGATTTGATGGAAACAATGCATAAATTTGTGTAAAATCGCAATTGTTTCAGATACGGAATAAATGAAGAAAAAAATCATAATTCAGTGCTTTTGTTTTGGAGCAATGTGACACTTTGGCATTTGTGCAGTTTTCCCAGTTATTTTTTTTTTAAGGCAAATACATTAACTAAACATTTTCAGTTTTCGATTCAACTAAAAAAAAAAGGAGAAATATTTTCATTCAGTGTGTTATTTTGTTTTCTTTTGATAAATAAAATCAGATAACTCCCAGAAGGAGTTTGGCTCTTTACGGTCTTGAGACCTTAGAGAACAGAGCAAAGTAATCCCATCTATGGGAGGAGAAAAATGTGACCTAACCTCTTGCCTCCGTTCAGAAATTATTAGGGCTCTGGGACATTCCCAATAGTAAAATTAAAGCGTTATTTGTGAAACTGCGTGTAAGACTTGGGTTTAGACCAGATAATGAGTATAACTTCGTGGGTGCTCCTCTGATTCTGACACTGTGGTTCTCTCTCAGGGTTAGGCCTAAAAGGGAGAAAATATTTCCCAGCAGTTAAAGCAGAGGCCTGGCATCATGAGCGAGGCATCATCATGAGCCTCCTGGTGCTCTTTGCTTTGCTTCACCGTTTCAGGCAAACCAAAACAGTGCCAAAAAGTAAGAGAAGGCAATGAGTGGTCAACACAGAAATTGTAGTTATCTTACAGGCCCGGCAGCACAATATATATCAGCAAGAGCAAGGGTGGAGATGAAGAAAAAAATAAAATCTAGAGAGATGATAACATAAAAAGAAGTACGTGGTAGCTAAAGTAGAGCGGGATTTGCAGGCAGAGTTAATATAAATGTAATTGAAAAAGACAAAGTTTTCCAGAAGGGCTTGTGTGCCCAAGGCTTGACTCTTTTTTTCCTGACTGTGTCAGACAAGCTAATAAAAGATATTACTTTCCCCTGCAACTCCTGTCCTTTATATTTTTGCAGCATCACATTTCCAAAGATTCTGCTCCCACAACAGCAGAGAGAAAGCAGCCATCAAGGGCTACAACAAAGTTTTTTTTGTGTCTTTTTTTTCCCCCTTCTTTTCTTCATGTTCACATTTAACTGATTCTTTGGTTTCCCTTGGTGTTCGGGCTGTTTTGCTCTATCTCTGGCCTCGTTCTGCTGTTTGGCTTCCAAGCGCGCAGGCAGCGCAGCACGCGAGCCCGTGTTCGGCGAGACAGCCCTGTGCATCCGCGGGCTGCGGCACTGCTTGGCTCGTAAAAGTCCGTGCCTTGTAAAAACCTGCGAGGATTTCCTTGGGAAGGTTTTAGTTAAATACCTTGGGCAGCAAAAACTATTGGGATCTTTGTGGAAGATCCTGATTCAAGCTGGCTAGACGGAAGAGGCGCTGGAGAAATCAGACTCAAGTTCAGGTTGTGTTTTACAGGTCAGCAGTTGTGTCATTTCAGTGACACAACCACTGTCCCTACTCATCGTGGTCTCCTTCATTTCGTTACTATTTATTAGGAATATGTAGAGTTTTCTAGGCAAGGTCCCCGGCCTGAAGTCTTTAACTGGAAGAGAGGCTTAAATGGCAGCTGCCACTAAGCAGAAGGAATATGAAGAAATTTGGGCAGAAATAAAAGCTGCAGAAGCATGTGGCAGCACACCTTAAATGGGAGAGATGTACAGCTGCCGCCTTCTGTCTTTTATTTTTTCTCCTGTTAGTGTTTAGGCAGAGGTTTATATCCCAGGAGCTTACAGGAGAGACACATTCTTCTTCCTGGAAGAAAAGCACAAGGAAATTAAGGGAAATGAAAGGAGAGGGTTTTCGGGTACAGATTTACAGAAGTAAAAAGGTTTTGCATTCCACTCAGAAAGCACAACTGAGACCAACCTTTAAAAGTAATAAAGGGATATTTTGCTATCTTTCTTCTCCCCCTCCCTGCTTTTGGCAGGCAGGGTAGGTCAGTTGAGCCAATCTTTAACGTGCCTACGCATGCAGTGTTGGTTCCTCCGCTCTCAGATTTATGCTGGTCGCTCTCCCTAAAAAAATGTGTGCTGTTTTTGTTTTACCAGCAGATTACCAAAATCCGAATTTGCCAGGTCTTAAACACTCAGTTATTCTTCACTAACCCTCATCTCTCCTTGTCCCACTCCTTTTTCCACCTCACCACAGCCCAACAACTTCCCTTCACAGGCTGTCCAGGCAGCTTCAGCTTTCAGCTCGCTATGGAAATAAATGAGTGCGTGAGCCAGAGGGGTACAAGCCATGCTCTTCTGCCCACTTGTCCACATCTCAGAGCAGGTTTATAGGGTAAGAAATTCACACTACCATCTAGCTCATCAGCAAGTTCCCTAGTATTTGTTACATCATTTTGGCTGTCAAGCATCAGTCCAGAATGGCCCTAAGGTGAACTTGAGTGAAGAACTGCTCAGGGTGAAGCAAAGGAGGACATGGTGTAATGTTGAGCCGCTCCTAACTAAGGGCTGTCTGAGTGGGATGGGATAATGTGCACACACTTTCCACTTCTTACCACTAACCATCAAGTAAATACTCTTGAATGCTGAGGGATTAGTGCTCTGGCAGGTGAAACACGAGGAGGAATCACTAGGTAGTGTCAGCTACGAGCACAAAATCCCGTTTGTGAGCAGCAAAATGAGCTTCCTCGGTGCTGTCTCCTGGGGCTGAGCCTGGGAGCGTCGCGCGCTGCAGTGGGAGGCACCACGTCACATCTGTAACGAGCAAAAAGAGTTCGGCTCAAACCAAGCACACAAATGTTCTTAGTACTTCGTAAAAAGTTGGTTTCGTAAAAACAATCACCAAAACCGAGGGAGTAATAAGGAAAAAAAAAAAAAAGTGGCTGGTAATTGAGAAACATTTAGAAACATTTTACTGAGAGCCCAAAAAGGATTTCTAGGAGAAAAGGAGCCATGCTGGTTATAAAAACAGTGAGCTGAGAGGGAAAGTGAAGAACAGTTATACGAAACAGAGGAAAGGGGACGTTAGTAGAAATCAATAAAAATCAGAAGTCAGGAGCAGTAAAAAGTTAATATGAGAGCAAAAAAGTACCTGGAGCATCTGTGGGCAGCAGCATTAGGATGACTGGGGATGTTCTTTATCAGACAAATTAAATACAGAGTCCTAGTATTGATTCTGGACCATTACAAGATGGAAAGGGTAGGGTTTGGCTATCATACAAAATCATTCAGTAAATACTTCTGTTCTCATACTCAGGAAGAGTCAGGCGATGCAGTCATACCACCATGTGACGCTGATGGTGACGGGGGAGAAGTACTTCAGTGTCCACAGCAGCGCTGGGTGTCAGCACCCCTGAAGCGCAGCCGCGGCTGGGACTGGAAGCCCTGCGGCCACCTCTGTCCCGGAAAGCCACGGCAGGGGACGGCTAAGGCGCTTGTGAGGCAGCACCAGAGTTGCTGCTGTTTTTGGAAATGGCAAACATGCTGATTTCAGTGCAGGCCAGTACGGTTAAGAAGCCTGAAAAGATGCAAATATTGTACCAATTTTTGAGGAAAGATACATGAAATGGCCCAGATAGCGATAGGCCTGTTTACCTGATACTAATCCCAGAAAAATAACTGCACAGCTTATCCAGGATTCAATAATAGAGTATTAAAAAAAAATAATAATGGAGTTAGTACCAGTCAACATCTTGCCAAATTATGGTTTTGATGAACTGAAAAGTTTGGTTGATGAAAGTGTCAAGGAGATATTCAAAATGTTATATGATGTTATGAGCAAGAACAAAGTGATAAAAAAGAAAAACAATTGGAAATTGTCATGAGGCAGATGAATTTCTAGAGGGATCCTTTCTGGGATGCTCATACTCTATGTTATCAATATTTTCATCTGGGTCCTGGGAAAAAAAATTATAAAATCATTGCCAAGAGTTTAGAGATGCCAGAACTAAGAGTGAGTGAGGATGATGACAGGTTATAGACTCAAGCACTGAGCACAGTGCACAGCCCAGTGTAATACTATATTTATTTAGGTGCAAAGACCGTGGGCTTGACTTAGTTTCAGCCCCTGGGAAGCAGAACGATTTGTAAGATGTGCTGCACAATGTGGGCAAAAGGGCTGGTGTGGCGTTTGGATGTACAACCCATAGGTGGCTATAGGGACTCTGCTTTCAGAGGCCAGGCCACTTACTGCTACGTGTGCCCATGCAGGAGCCCAGGAGCTCGGGAGGGCGAGTGTTAAACTGAGACACGCTCAGCCAAGAACCAACGAAAGTAGCGATGGGCTGGGAAACTTGCCTGGGAAGGAGAGAGGAATTAAATCCTCTCTGGCTTAGCAAAAAGACTGAGAGATGATTTGACCACCGACTATAAGTGTGTAACAGGTCTTTTTGCTTTTGTCATCCAGGCAAACAAAGCCTTAAAACAGATCAATAAGCAATGAAGACCTCTCGCCTCTTGTGCACGTCCTGTTTATTCACTGCTTAGCATCTGCACATGACCAGCTTTCCCTCAGAATACAAAATGTCCTGTATCACCTCGTTCTCTCCATTTAGCTTACTCAAAAATCCCCCTTTTTTTCACTTCCTGTGGGGCAGATGACTTTGCCACTTCCAGGGCCTTCTCCGAGTAGCTGACATTTACACTCTCAATTAGAGAATAAAGATCATGGAAGCTTCTTCTTAATGGGCAGGAAAATTACTACCTGCCCTCAGGGTTTCTGTTAAATCATAGCAAGCAACTGTTATTTCTGCATTAGCATCTTTTCCATTGGTTACAGCAAGCAGGGATCCCTGTTGTTAGCGTTGTTGATAGTGGATAGATGCATAAGCCTGCAGAGAATCAGCTCTCTAGGTTATGATCTTCTTGACTCTAGTGATCACATCAAAGCAAATTAAATAAATAGGTTTAACTGATTCTTTATGCTCTCACTTAGGAGCCGTAGGCTCTTAAAAAAGTTGTATCTACTTTTAGGAAGCAGTTCCTCTTGTGTCTCAGCAAGGAGGACATTTGCAGAACCATAAGATGGACACTGACGCAAAACTAAAGCTTTGGCTCTCCGGGCATGGGCTGCCTTTCTGATAGTTTCCTTTTGGGTTCTGTTGATATGGTGGTCCAAAAGTCTAACTTTGCAAATAGCAGCTGCTCTTTGAAAGGCTGAGGTTATTTGTACCCAATAGTTTGTATGAGGTATGCAGGTTTTATGAGTTAAAAATTCTCAAAATGTGCTCCAGTGATCAGAATGATATCAAAACCATACCTTTTTGTGCCTGAAACATTGCTGCTTTTATGAAGAGGAAGTGTTGATAAGCTTCAGCTGCCTTTTGGTAGCTTCGTGTTTCTGTCCAGTAATGAGAAAGCACCAGCATTTAATCATCTGGGTACGATTAAAGCAGAGCTGTGCTTCCTCGTGTGCTGCAGACACAATAGTTTTCTGTTGTCTTCTTGCACATGCCTCTTCCCTTTGGAAGAACATACGTTTGAAAAGTCTGTTGTGAAATTTCTGATAGCAGCTAAAATAACACCCTGCTGTAAGACCAGCTCCTAAAGCTGGAATTTTATGACAGATATTCTGTGCTCTTTCAGGGCCTCATATAATTAGAGGTGGTGGTACCGAAGGTGGCTGACAGCTATCAGATATCATCAGCAGGGACTTCTGTAGTAGAGATAACCAGAACCAGATGCAAACTTCACAAACTGTTCTGGACCCAGGTTCATGAGGACCAAAGAACCCCCAAGGCTTCCAGTTGCTGATGCTTCAGCAATTTTGTGCTCAATAAACTTGCTAGGTAACAAGTGACATATTTAGACAGGGCAGTGATTTCTAACAGCAGGAAAGAGATAACTTGAGAAGCACTAAACTCTCCTCCATGTGCATGTTACCAGACTTCTGTCTTTCAGGCAATAATACAGTCACCTGTCATGGTCCCATTCCATCATTACTTTCACTTCTGAGAAAGTACCAGGAGATCCAGGTTGCCTGCACTAACTTCTGCCTGACTGGGAATTTATCCAGATCTCAGCTAGGGACTCTGCATTTGCCCCGGGCAGTCAGCCTTGGTCATCCATGAGCCTCTTCACAGGATACCAGCCTAAGAGTAACCTGTGCATGGACATTCCCAGTTTAATCTTCTGTCGGCTGTGCCAGATAGCAAACACGTACAAAACAGGCATATTTTGTGTAGGGCACAATTTTCACTTGCGCTCACATGACTTTTGCTGGGACATAACTTTTACTGCAGCTCAACTTGATGCTGTTCTTCAGGATCATTGCAGAGCTTTATCCTGCTGCCCAGTCTATACTCTCAGTCAGCATTTTATTTTCAGTAGCGGCTTGATAGCGTTGATGTAGTTCATCCTTATCATCATCACTATGACGAGCCCCACGTGCTGAAGAAAGCCTTGTCAGTGGAATCCCCATCCTTCTCAGACGAGCAGTCCAGGCAAGTTCATCCCCTGTGACAGTCAGACAGTGACCATGGAGACTTGGTTGGGCAAAGCAAAGTGTAAGAAACGGTTCCCAAAATACGGTCTCGTCCCTCAGACCATCCACTTGGAAAAAAAATTCTTGCCCTATGACCTTTCCTGTATATAAAATCAGGGGGGAAAAAAAATATATAAATCTTTTTATGAAACACACACACTTCCTCCAAATGTCCAGTGCATGGAAACATTTCCAGAGGTTATCACATCTTCTCTTTTATTCTAACTGGGAACTTGTTTCTGCTATATACTAAATATGCAGTTCTCCTTACAAGAAGGTTATAGGATATGCTGGTGAGATTATTAAGCTTGACTGCCCTTCTGACTTTTTCAGAACTGAAGCATTTTCTAAAACCATCTGATGACACTTAAAAGGGCTTTTCTTTCCTACCAAAAAAAAAAAAAAAAAGGTCCCCTGCTTATATATTTCAGCAATGTCCCTGGGTAGCTAAAATCTACACTTCTGAGGCACTGCCCTGGCCTCAGCACAAGCACTGAAGTCACGGGACAAATTAAGCAGGTACCAGTCACTCAAAATGCTGACTTCTGTATAACACACAACCTTATAAGCTCATGTGGCAGAGTGTATATTGAACAAAGCAGGAGTAAACACTGGTGTTGTCTATAGGAGAGTCATCCTGCGGTGAAATGACATATGGATTTATCCATATCAGGCACTCTGACTTCCATACTGGACATAATTTGCTTAGTTCATGTGCAAAGTGGAGTTAAGTGCCTAGGCAGGGTCACAGTTACTGCCCAGTGTGAATGCCCGGGAAACAGTGCAAATCTCGGGGGAAGAGCACTGCAACCTGACATCCTAACTTAGCACATGCTCAGGGAGCTGAGTGCTTTCTTTTTCATTACCAGCTCAAGACAAAAACAGTCCCCAAATATTAGGCTTTTACAGATGTAAAGGCTGAACAACAAAAGAATAAAAGGGAAGGAGCACTTAAATATCTTTTTCTGGATTTTTAGCTGGAGCTAGGAAGTTCTCCCCTGTATTTTACAAAAAAAAAAAAAAAATCCATAGAAACTGTGAGGCTGACAAAGTACCTTAAAATATGCTTATTTAGGCAAAAGTCAATCTTAATGTTGGGTTAATATCTGCTTAATTCTCCTACTACATTTCAGACTCAGGAGAAAAGCACTGTAGCTCAGAAATACTCCAGAGTTAATCAGGGATGTGGCAGCATCTGCTTAAGAGAGACTCATAATTGAATCAGCCCTAATTAACCTCTCACCTCAGCAGAAAGAAATAGGATGTTGGTGCCACCACTGAAAAGGAGGAGGGTGATGGGAATGGAAGGGGGAGGACAAGAGCAAGAGAAATAAAACAATTTGCCTAACATCAAGTTTTATAACAAATTTGGGAGGAGGGAGGGGAAAGAAATTAAAGTATATGAATCATTAAATCTGTTCAGCGTAGTTAATCAGACGATAGTTTTAAAAACATTTGAGCATATTTACATGTTAACCAGTGTATGATTTAGGTCTAAGAAGTGTTTTCTTCTTTGTATGGTTTGGGCTGTTTACAGTATTTACAGATTTTTTTTTTATTATCATTACCGCTGACCTAATTTATATTTGTAGTCATTATAATTTCAGACTAGAAAAACCTTTGAAAACTAGTGGACAGAAAATGAAGGCGATGTCAGAGTTCTCAGCGTAGGAATTATGTCCGTTGTACCTTTATTGTATGAAATGACTGCACAAAACAAAATGAGGAATATTTCCTATTTGAAGTAAATCTCAGAGAAGTACCAAACCGATCCTGAAGAACACTGCTTGATTTAATATTGTTGTTCTATTTTGTGCTAGATAGCTAATACACAGTAATTGCAATTTGTTTCATGCAGTGCCCTGCCAGACTGTTTTAGATTATTTGAAGACTGTACTTCAGCATCACAACCAGCTTATGATACCACAGCCAACAGACCATCCGACCGAGGTAGTATACAGCAAAGACAAGTTGCATATCTTTATGTTTGAAAATTCATTGAAAACATGTAGGAAAACAAGTCAGTAGGTGCTGGGAGAATATATTTAGTAAAAATATGCAAAATCTTTATGAAACTGTCATTCTTAGGTATAGCAATGCTGCAAGTGGAAGAGAATCAGCACAAGCTTACTGTGACTTTATTGAGCAATGCGTGACACCTCCAACTGTACCCGCTGCTCTCGTGTTGCTTGGGAGAGTTCTTTGCTCAGCTTTCTGCAGAAACATCGCCTTTACACGTGGCCCGTAGACCAGGGCCGCTGTGTGCCCAGCCCTGTGTGGCGCGGGGCGCTGACCACGAGTGGGTCCCGGCGCCCAGGTAGGGCAGCTCGCGGCCGGGCAGCAGCCGGGTCTGCAGCCGCAGGAGCGCAGGGGCAGACTGGGCAGCACACCGAGCAGGACGTGGGAGAGAAACGGCTGGAAATGTAAATCCTCCTCTTGCCTAGCAGATAGCTGGGGAGATTTAGATAGCCAATGTAGAGTCGTGCTCATTCTGCACCGCTGTGCTTCTATCCTTACCTACATGTTGTCAGACATGTGGTGAACACATGTCACTGGCCATCATTTGCACAAACAAAATCATAAGAGGGAAGACAGAGGTCTAGTCCGAACTTGCGTTACTCTTCACCTAAATTGAATGCAGTACAAGCCCATGTAGCCCAGCTCACTAGAGCTTCACCAAAGACACTTTGCAGCAGGTCAGGATTAGGAGCACTTTGCTTCTCCATTCAGTTTCATCCTGTGCAGATTTGTATATATAAAAATACAGTATATATGTATCATTAGCTGTTTTCACTCAAATGTATTCCAAGCTTTCATTTTCCTTTTTCATACCTTTTTGCTTAGCTAAAATTTTCAAGCACTACAGAAATGAAACTGCTCTGTAAGATCCCACATGGAGCAGCTTGTCATGATGTGACGATGTTTTTTATTCAATTAAGACATATGAAGATGCTAATCTTTTATTCATAAGCTTAATCATATACAAATATAAACATGAACACATTTGTGCTTCAGTTCTTCTTTCAGGATCAGTTCATTTCCTTTCTGGAAATTTTTGTTTGTTTGTTTTAGTTTAATGGATGCTGGACGCACCAAACTACCTCAGATATTTGCTAAGAATCTTTTGCAAAAGTGCTTTGCTTTCACAGGAAGCAATGAAAGTGTAGCTGAAGCAGAAACACAGTCATGGTTTAACAGAGCATTCTAGCACTGTAAGTAAGTAAGAGATAAGGATAATAAAGCTTGAGTTGAGGAAATTACACATCTCCCCACTTAATAGTAATGTGAGCCCTCATGAAGTTCGTATTTGGGGCCTTCTTTATCAGATTTAAGAGACCATATCTTCATTAATACAATACACTTAAACACAAGAGTAGCCTTTTAGGAGAGCTTGCCACTTAGCAAAGCCACATATGAGTGTCCACCCCAAACACACAAGCCTGGAGCTTTACACTGTGCCATAAAAAACTAGCACTGCATCATGCACAAGGTGTCCAGACCCACCTAACAGGCCTCAAGAGCAGGAAGAGGAAGCTTGAGACTTAACCAGAGTTCGTAGCTTGCATTGGCATCCGTAAAGAAGGTTCTTGCTTTGCTAGATCATTTTTTTTAATAGGGGAGAAAAAAAGTAGGCTTCAGAAATCTGTAGTGGGAGAATTATTAGCTTTAGATAGAAGTGATGCTGAGCAAGCTGCTGGGAGAAAAAAAAATGACAACATGGGGATCATATGGGCCTTTGTATTACCACTTTGATGGAGCAGGCCAAGGAAACATTGCTACAGCAGAAGAGCGTAATGCTCCCAAAGAGCTCTCTGCAGCCGCCCCTTCACCATGTTCACAGAGGAGGAGGAGTTGGGCTGCACGAAGGAGAAAGTCCTTTCCACAGCAGAGCTCTTGAGGCGCAGTATTGGCTCCCCAGGACATACTTACTGGCATAAATCGAGTTACCCTCTTGTGCCATGATTGCAGTGGGAGGGACTGACCCTCAGACAGCAGGGAAGGACCACAAGTGAAGTACAAAGGGGAGCTCCCAGGTCCCAACAGGGTCCAACTGCAGGTGAAGGGTCTTCCCCTTGGGACTTAAAAGCCGAGAGGGATGAAGGGTTGAGAGACTTGCGGTGGAGGAGAGAGGCCCATCAGATGGCCACAGCCTATGTCGTCCTTTATATTTTGGCTATCTTGGCAGAGTTTGGGCTTTGCTTGCAGCTGCCTTTGCCACCAGGTTACACCAAGTGAGCAAGCTCTGCGCTGAGGCAAAAAGCAGCAGAGGGTCACGGCGGTGGCATCTTAACTCATATGAGCTGATTCTCCAGCAGCCCCCTCAGCACAGCCTCAGCTAAATGCAGCCTTTCACATATTTATCACACGTGCAAAAAAAATAAGAGCAATCAGCTGAAGAAAAACATCATAGATGCTTCTAAGCAGTCCCCCAGAATGCTTTTATTAACATACACAGAGAGGCCAGGGTGCTATTGAAAGGGTTCCAGATACAGAAGGTCCGAAAGCAAAGAGGAAACTGCCGGCACTGCCCGCGAGCCCGGCATGGGCCACGCTCATCACATCTGTGAGCTCCTGCCGGAGTCATTCGCTGCCTGAAGCGTTTACGAATCAGGCTTCCAGATTTATGTTCCAATAAACACGAAGCTGTAAAAGCGAATGAGCCTCTAGGAAGGTTTGGTGGGGTTTTTTGGTATACTTTAATTACTTGAGAATAAGAATATTAACACTTCCATCTTAGGTTAATTGACTTATCCTCATCTAGAGTATTCTATCAGCAGCCAGAATTAAAGTAATGCTGTTTAGGTGCCGTTGACTAAAGAGGGCTTATAAACGTGTGTGGGTTACGGGAATCCCCATAATTAGTCCCACAGCACTCATTTAGTGGTGGAATATTGAAGCACGCAAATTATGAAGGTTAAAAGTAAAATTTGTTTCCAGCTGACACAGTGACATTTGTGTGAAGCTATAATTTGAGTTAATATGGCATTCATTAATAGTAATGAAGCTTTTAGTTTTCATAGTTGCTTTATTTATTTTCTTTATATTTTTCACAGTAACATAACTACTGTCAAGTTCCAGGTGTATTCTACAGAAGTAATAAATTTATAATAAAAATAGAGCAAAAAAGTCACCTCTGAAGTAAACCATCAACTGCCATGAAATGATCCGTTTGATCACCCTCTTCAAAGACCTTTTCATACATTTTAATACATTAAGAAGAAAGGTTATATTTAAACAGTATCTCTAGCCACTGGTTCTTAATGTTTTTAACCTACCTGTTAGAGTGCAAATTATAAATAACCACTCTCTCCAAATGTGTTCCCTGTACCTCACCAAATTCTGGGATAGAAAATGGAAATGTAATTTTAAAAATACTCATTCTCCGTAAGAGCAATTGCTTATTCAGTACGGTGCGTGTTTCACTGTCAGCATCTCAGCTAGTTAAAAAGCATATTTTTTATTGCAACTGACATCTTTTCTTATTGCCTTGTAAAATATGCAATGGAAATATTTCACTTTTGCAGGGGAGCAAGCAGTTGCTGAACAACTACCCTGTCTACATCACTAGTAAACAGTGGGATGAAGCTGTAAACTCGTCAAAGAAAGACGGCAGACGGCTACTGCGCTATCTCATCAGATTTGTTTTCACAACCGATGAGCTTAAGTACTCATGCGGCCTTGGAAAAAGGAAAAGGTCAGTGCAGTCAGGAGAGACAGGTCCTGAAAGACGTCCTCTGGATCCAGTAAAAGTAACATGTCTCAGAGGTACTGCATCTTTTCGCTCAGTGTCCACCATATGTGATCTCATTTCACCACATTGGCTCTGGCTCAGTAGAGGCGTTTGGCTCACGGTTGCAGAACTAGGAGGGGTTGCAGAGGCATGTGGCGAGCGGCCGAAACCTTCCGCACATATATATGTATATGTGTGCGTGCGTGTGTGAATATATGCATATATATATATATATATGTACATATACATGTAAGGCCAGGAAGAAAACATGGCTGTTTTTTTAAGAGAGGGGACAAAGACCAGGCCACATAATACTAGCTGACATGAAACACCCAGAAGGTAAATCAGGATCTTGATTTCTCTTTTTTTTTTTTGTAAGAAAACAGCAGGGTGACATTCCTTGACACTGATAAACAACAAAAGGAACCCAAGGGATACTTTTAGCCTAAACTATAGCTAGTATATGACATCAAGGCCACCATATATCGCTGGAGCCAAAAGCTTGCCAAGTTTCAAAATAGGTTTCAATGTTTTTTGTGGCCAAGAACATCTACAGATTAATTAGATGGAAAGTGTATACAAATACGTTGTCAAGGATGTAACTTCTGAAGCACTGATGCAATATTAAGTGAGAAAAATAGTACACGTAGCAACGAAAGGAAGGAGAGTCTGCAAGCATTTCACATCGCCAAAGATGCTGGACAGAAGAAGGAGAGGGTCTCATCTGCTGTGAGATTCACACTTTGGCTGCTTAAAATTCCCAGAAGGGCTTATTACTGAGCTGTATAATGGGACATACAAATTATTACTTTTCAAAGTCCAGCTAAAAATACATTTTTGTATCAGTGTCTGCATTTCATAATTGCATGTGGCTAGCATTTCTTTAATTAACCCCAAATTCATAGTATTTTTACAAGAACATAAATACAATTTAGGCTAAACTGACTTTACTGTTACTTTTCACTAAGCAATGTAATGAAAAACCTATATTTTGGTCATAAAAAAATTTTGATGATAAAGACATTCATCTAACTTGAAAACATTCATCTAACTGGAACCCAAGAGGGCTACACACAAGGCTAATCCTCTGCCCCTTTGGATTAGAAGCATTCAGCAAAGCCATGTAGATGAGACTTCTAGTTGTGGCATATGGATGCAACCAGGTAGAGAACTCAATTTAACATAAAGACAAATTAAGGCAAGATTTAAAAAAAAAAAAACACACTAAACAGGAACCTTGGCAGCTATTAACCTGCTATATGATACTCCATCAGAGCTCACTAGAAGGGAGGGTGCATTGCACACATCGTACTGCACAGAGGTCTGGAGCAAGAGTCAGGGGCTCACAAGCTCTCCTGGAAACTAAGGCTAATGCAAGTGTATTAACCATTTGCTAAATGGCTTTACATTTGTTAATAATTTATGCACAAGCACGGAGTTAATACTCTTTCCCTCCTCGGCCTCCCACCAAGACTGATGGCAAAGAGAGGTGATGGCCACCTGTAGATGACCCTTTGCTCAAAGCTGCTCTCCTTTTTGAGGTGCTAAATGCAGTGAATGTGTGGAGTGCTCACAGGGAGAAAAGGAAGGGCCAATTTTATTAATTTTTAGAAGCTGAAACAGAGCCAAAATGTTCAGTGTCTATGGACTAGCTAAGAGAAAAAAATGGCCAACAGTCCCCTTGAGTTTTTGTGCCTGGGAGGGAACGCGACCCTTTCTGCAGGGCCAGGAGCCTGATATTTGGTTCCTACCCATTTGCAAGCCAAGGACTAATTCCCAGCAAATCCACGTATGCCTCCGCACCACCATGGGAAGCACAAACTGCTTCTCTCTGCACACTCAGACTAGATTAAACTTCTGTAAACATTTTAAATTTATTCCTACAACGGACTGATGGCTGGAACTGCTTTAAAACAGCCTGGCTCACCTAAATTACAGCAATGCTCCTTTACACGGTAACTATTTCTTTGAGAAAAGCACCAGTTTGTGAAGCCTCGTGAGCATAACAGGCCAGGACCTACTGATGCTGGGGCAGATTCACAGGGAAATGAGTCTAAAACCAAGGCAGCTCTCACTTGTTCTGATACGCAGCTAGAGGAGCTGTGCAAAACTCACCTCCTAGATGTCCACCAAATGAGGTGCTTGCATGGTAGTTCGCATGAAACCACGGTGTTCCCTGCTCTCCAGATGCTGTGACAGCAGGGAAGTTACCTGACACCACTTACTGTGCTCTTGGCTTCTCAGCAGCACAAAACAGAATTTAAAAATACCTGTGAGACTTGAAACCACGTGAGGGAATAACTAATGTTATAGAATAAATAAGCAGCTCAGGTCCATGTAAGATACAGCATATCCTTTACATCTAATCAGATGCCCTCTCATTTAAAACTGTCTTTGGACACTTCAAAAGTCCAAACGTGCCTACTTTTGAGATACAGCTAGTACCTATATGTCCAGAATTGGTAAGGTACCTTCTGAAAGTCTAGCATATTGCATGCAAAAAATCTGAAAATAAATTATAAAAAAAGTAATCATCTCATGCAAGCAGCTATCCACACAAGCAGTAGCTACTTAAATAGCCAAATTACATGTAGTACAGTTCACTTCCTTGTGCATTGAAAACTACTGTTTGGCACCAAAAAGACAAATTAGTCCCCTCAAATCATTTAGCTATTTCTAAGGTCAATTTAGTGTCTGAAAAATAGGTGTCATCTTCAGAAAGATGGAAAGAAGCAGGAGTTAAAATGAAGGATATTCCAAACAGAAAAGAGCAGCAAACTGAAATAATATTAGTGGAAATTTTCGGCACATGGTTCAGGCACTGGAGTCTGCAGATGTTGAAGTAGCCAGCAGAGGGAGAATGTAAAGATGCAGGAAAGTAATCATGACAAGGTACAAACACAGCACAGGTTTCAAAGGAAATACAGCCCCTGCTTCACATTAGTTTCTCCATGTATTGCACACCCTGAATTAGAGCAATCACTTGGAATTATTTCTTTTTATTTCCTCAAGAAGGGATTTTATCTCCCGGTCCTGTGCCTCCCATGATTAGCACCGTTACAGCGATACATACTGCATGTGGAGGAATACACTTGCCCAGAAATAAAATAGCATTATCATGGCATTTTCCATAAGGCTTTATTTCTGCTTAAGTAGAGCAAAAATGCCCTGTTCCTTGTTTTTTCTTACTTTTGATATCTGGGCAACAACAGATGCTGCAAAGACAAGCTGTTTTGTTTGCTTGTGTTTTTTTGGGTTTTTTTTGGGTTTTTTTTAACCCTTGCATGCTTTCCTGCAGAGTTCATTAGGATGCACTGCACTTCCAACCCTGACTGGTGGATGCCGTCCGAGGAGCAAATAAACAAGGTGTTCAGCGACGCGGTGGGACACGCTCGGCAGGGGCGCGCGGTGGGGACTTTCCTTCACAACGGGAACTCGTATTACGAAGGGACTGACCACGCGGGATCGCAGGATGAGGTCTTCAATAGAGGTATGCAGGACGGATCCGGCGATTGATGGCAGTGAGTGGAAACCCACCCAACAGTAGCAAGCGGCTAAATTAGGAGAGACTGTTTGTTGAACATACCCTGAAGTCATTTAAGAGTCCAAAGC
The DNA here is from genome assembly GCA_013398735.1 of Nothocercus julius. NCBI lineage: Eukaryota > Metazoa > Chordata > Aves > Tinamiformes > Tinamidae > Nothocercus > Nothocercus julius. Next base: position 8,586,268 of record VZSV01000017.1, read on the forward strand.
ATGTCCGACCACACAGAGCACACGTTCCAGCTTCTCCGTCCTGTCACGTCCCCGGTAACAGAAACCCACTTCAAGACCTACTTTATGGGACCTCTTAGTGCCTATTACTTGCAAATCCTTCACAACCCCTTTTAGAGGGAAACTACAGTTTCATTTCATGTAGTTCTAGAGGAAAGGTGGTACTAAAAAAATTTCTAAAGAAACAACAGCTACTCTCATGTCTGCCTCCTGATAACCAGCCCAGCTCCGGACTCTTGGACAGAACCACCAGATGCCATTTGCTCTGCCCAAGCACAGGATATAAAAACAAGTCTGCGTGCTGTGACAAGGGAATAAATGGTCTCCCATTTCATAACTGAAAGTAGCATAATTAAAAATGTTACCTTAAATACCACACAAAATGGGAAAATCAGGGAATTCCTTTAGCCAACTATGCCAGGAAATTAAGCTTCCTGCCTAAAACAGCAGCGCTTGTTGACAGCAGAATCCTTTAAAGACCCAGAACAATAACAGACCCTTCTAAAAGGAAAAAAAAAAGCTTTGTATATTGGATAGACACTGCATTTATCTAGATTTCTAGAAGATTAGAGTCGATCGTGACAGTTTTCATTAAAAAAGAAAAGATTGCTAAACAACAAATTGCCATTTCAGAAGACAGGTTTTGCTTTGTCTGTCCCTGTTCTGCAGCCATACTGCTTTACTTTAGAGACTTCAAATTGCCTTTCTTTGTTCCTGCTTTCGTTTGTGTTTTGTACCCATTCCTTGAAGTAAGAGACGAGGCAACGCGCTGGTCCTCATAGTTGGATGCTCCACAGTGCACTCAGGGAGGGCTTGTGCAAGAAGAGCTTAATTTGGCCTTTGGGGTGCTAGGGCAGGTGAACACAGGACACAGACTGACTGAGAGCTGTGAAAACAGCAACAGTAAATATCAGTGCTAGAACTGAAGCCAGTTCTCAACAGAATAGGGTACTGGAAGCAGATACCAAATCTTAAAAAAAAATCAGCTGGAAATGTTTAAATTCAAAGGCTTAAGAGCCCATTGTCACTCCAAAAGTTGGAAAAAAAATGATACCCTCTAGAACCACACAATGCCAAAGAAATAATTCCCACTCTTTTCAGCATCGGGGCACCTCAGTCTTTACCTGTGCCGGTCACTGAGGCCAGGGCTGGCGCACTTCAAGCCCAAACTGGCTCTTTCCGAAGTAGTGTTTTCTGACTGACAAGTACAGGCAACTGGTTTGGGGAAAGAAAATTTGCTCTGCGTTTGGTGATCTCTAGGGCTACCTCATGAGCGCTGGTTCTCCTGACCGCGCACTGCGTACGCCTGGCTCTCCTAGCCACCTTGGGCCAGCATTAGGGAAACTGCTAATTACTCCTTTTCACCCTTGTCCTCTCTTCCCATCCTTCTCCACTTGGATCCTTCCCTTAAGGATCCGGGGGTGGTTTTTGCAGCCCCCAGGCAGGGCCGAGGCGGTCGCTCACACCCTAGCAGTGGCTTCTCCCCATCATCCGCCTGCTCTGCACCTGCTGTTGTCCAGAAGGCCCTGCAGAGCCACCCGGGACATCCCCGTGTGCCAGGAGCTGCAGGGCGCTCCAGGACACAGGCACCACTGCAGCTGTGATCTAACCAAGCCCATCGATGCTTTAGGCCCTTGAATGCCCAATACCTCTTAATTCAGCAGGTGTTTTTTATTTCATGTTATTAAAAAAAAAATAAGAATTAATAAAATTGAAAGGCTCTGATTTACTTAGTACACCCTTTAGTCACATTGGACCTTACCCGGCCAACAGGTTTTCAACAGACCACCACCACCCCGCCACTACAGTCAGGAGGCGATTTTACCCAAAAGGTCAATGCCGTGTAGGGGCCAAGTGGGAAGGAACTCAGTGTATAAAAATGTCACAGTGCAGATATCCTGTAGTAGCTTTTCAGTGTTGAACTTACACTTTTTTTAAGAGAACTATAATAGAAGATGTTACATTGCTCAGATGGTGTAAGTCTTGCTGGTGTATGTTTAATGTGGTGACACTTGCCAGAACTACTTGGTAAAACATGTCAGAATGTGTGAGTCAACATTATACTGTAAATTTGTCCACAGCCGTATGTATCATGCTGTATTTTTGTAAACATTGTGATGGTTTCTTTCAAATATTTAATCGTATGAGATCAAAAATAAAAACACTTCATTTTGAATAGTCACAACAGAATTACTGGACCTCTCTCAATAACCTAAAGATTTTGCTGAAGTAACTAGCAAGCCTAGCTTTATTTTTAGTGTAAAGCAATGTAGCCAGCCTCCTGATACCACTCATGATTCCGCGCTCTCATGTTGTGCAAAATAACCAAATGTCTATTTTGATCCTGAAAGCCACGTTAGCACTAGTAATGGCTTCGCAGGTTTGGACCTTTCTTTGTAAACAAAATTTTGCCCTCAGCTGCTTGTGCACAATCACCAGTGACATGAATAGCAGTCACAGACAGGCATTGGGAGACAGGAACTCATCTCTTTTGTTCATGTATTCTTTTAAAATGGTAGCGTGCAACAACATCCCGTGTTCCGTTTTGTTTTAAACCGTTCCCACGACCTCACCGTCACCCTTTTGCTAACAAAACTTTCCACCGGTGCTTTTTCCGATTAGTTTGCACACGAGGCAGTGTGAAACCACACACGCTGACGTGTCGGTAAAACGCTATGGGAGCTGAAGCCACGGACCGCGCGAGCCCCTGCGCAGCGAGATCCCTGCGCTCCAGCACGGTGCCTTGCAAGTCGCCGTATCCATCCCAGTGGCAGGAGGGAGCTGCTGTCTATCATGTCACTCCTGAAAGTCCCGGGAGGAGAGATCCTTGCCCTATTGTTGCGTCCTCTTTAATCTTGCTGTCATTTATGTATCTGCCTCCTCTCACACGTGGTGCAGCAGTACCGCACACCCATCTGTGCCAACATGCCTTCGCTATATTTTCTATGACAAATATTTGTGGAGAAACTGTGATTAAAAAACCATTAATCCTGATATTTTTATTGTTATGGTGTAGTTAATTCTATGAATACTTTCTAATGATGATTGTACTGTGTAGAGTAAATACAGGTTAGGGATAGACCTATATCAGATATTGTACAAAAAAAAGTGCATAGTGTAATATAGACTAGTAAGGGTTTTGTGACAATTTCTATAGGATGTGTGAATTGTTTTCTATGTGGCAACACACATTTCTTTTAAAAAATATAAAATCTTAGAGAATTTTTTAAACAGTCAATATTTTTTAATTAAAGACATTTGTTACCAACAGTTTACTATTTCAGGTGTTAATTCTAATTTGAATATTGGTTTTATTACTACATACCTCCAATTCCATTTGTTCTGTTGCATAACAATGCACAATAAAAGCTAGTCTCTGGTTAAAGCTGCGTCTGTCCTTCTTTACACACATCACTTTGTCAGTGACACACAACATGCAATAAAATATAAATGTTTTTACACTTAGCTTCTCATGAAAGGCTGGGGTGCTGTGTTTTTCAATAAATGCTTCTTTGCTATGAATAACTGTCAAGGGCAGCGAAAGATTATGTGAATTCTCGTGTATATTTACCATCGTTTTCCCTTCAGTATGTAACAATACTCACATATTTGTACACTCATTGGATAGAAAGGACACTCAGACAAAGTACGTATCTGCAATATTAAGACCTGATTTTCAAGTGGTGAAATGTAAATGCCATTTTAATTCAAAATTCGGTGATAGCAATGTCTCCCTTTAAATTCTGTAGAAAATCCTGATTGCAAATAGTGGGTGAAGGACTTACGGCCTCTACAGTGTTCATTGCTGCGAATGGCTCTTGCTCAGCTGTGCAGCAAGACAGGCCTGGCTGTCACTGATGTCCCTGTTACAGCAAGCTGTTGGGGACTTGCACTATAGAACAGGAGTTTGGCTGCCTATAAGATTGCAAAACTTCAACCAGTTGAGCTGAGATTGCCTAGATCAGGGTTGTTGTTGGTTTGTTGGGTTGTTTGTTTTTTTTTTTTTTTTTTTTTTTTTTTTTTTTTTTTTTTTTTGGTGGTGGTAGTGGTGGTATTTTTAAGTGAAAGCTTCACCCAAATAATCCCAGATAATTCAGAGAGGTCAAGGTTTAAAAAAGGAAATTGTAACCCCTTTAAAATTATGTAATGGACTTTTATTTAAAATGCTCTGACTTCCATACGTCTGGGCTTGAACGGAAGGCTTCCGAGGGGGGCGGATTCCGAGGCAGCAGCAAGCCTTTCCTACCCAGGTGAGGTAGGAGCTCTCCTTACTCCGCCACAGTGTGTGGCTTCAGGGGAAGAAAAGAAAACAAGGGGAAAAGCTGCTCCATTTAAACATTCAGATTCTGCCCTAGAGGGGAATATAGATATATGGATGAACTTGGGCCTGTCCGTGGACCCATGTGTTGCTTCCCTGCTTAAGCTACCCTATCTGTACACTTACGGCTGCTACCTACACATCCATAGGGCTCTTCTGAGCACTCAGAGGATGTGCGGGTGCCCCAAGCCCCTTCTGCTCTAGAGCCTTGGTGGCCAGGAAAGGGGGAGGCAAGTTCGCCCTTGCCAAATGGCAAATGCCAAGGAGCTCAGCAGAAAGTGACTTGTGAGCACAGCACATGGACGATATCCCCAAAAGGGACAAGGAAGGAACGCATCCTTCCTTACCTGGCACTTGCTTTGCGTTCATTTACAGTGTGGGTGACTGTAAGGGGTCCCCAGGTGCTTCAGGAAAAGGAAAGTGTAAATACAGATCCAGATGACAACCTTATAAATGTCAGTTATTGACACAGCAGAGCAAAACCGGCGAAGGTGCTCGACTGCTCCTAGAGCACAGCCTGGTTAGATCAAAGGCTCCATCTCAGTTATTTCCTAGTACATTCATTTACAAACAGCTCTCCGGGGAGAAATTCTGTGTGTGACAGCACAAAGTCCCTTGGAAAACTGCAGGTTTTTCCCTGTGACCTTGCTCTGTGAACGTAAAACCCCTCCTCCAAGGATGCTTCCACACCTGAACTGTACGGAGCAGCTTCTGGGGCAGGTGGAGGAAGCAGAGGGGGAAAACAAACAAACAAAACAGGGTCAGTGATACAACAGAAAAATTATTTTTAAATCTTCCAAAACCTTGTAGTAATGCGAATAAGAAAGGAGTCTTCTTGTGGAGGATGTAAAACTGAAGTAGCTGACAACTGAAATATTTGTTGAACTTATGGAAAGAGGGATTTTTTTTTTTTTCCCTAAAGGATAATCCAAAATTAGGAGAGAAGAAAGCAATTTTAAATATAATCTCCTCACAAAAGAAAACATGAGAAAACACAGAGGCTACCTTTCCAATCCATAGCTCCAGGAAAAGTGGGAGGGACTAACTCCCTGACCTTCAAGGGTGGGGGGAAAAGAGGATTAATCTTAACACATTCCCACACCCACCAAATGCTGGCCACAATATCACTGATGATCCATAAAGGACTGCCAAGTTTACAGAGTGTACAGAAGCTGCTGTACTTTTGGAACGAATTTCCATCTACCCCAAACCCCCTGTATTGAACCAATTGGAGACCAAAGTTATATCCTGGTTGATACCAAGGAAATCAGTTCCAGGAATAAGGAGGAAGGAACAGAACGGATGGCACGTCCAGGTCACAGGCACTGAGCAGGTCTAACCAGAAGCAGCAGAGAGGCCCTTTGCTAAGCACCCTGTGGGCGGTTTATTGTTCTGATCAAGCTGAGTCTAAGCCCAGCAGAAAGGGAAGGTTAAATCCCATCTCTTCCATTAACCTTTCACAGGCAGACAGAGTGGGAGCAGGAGGAGGCTCTAACACTATGTGCACATTCATAGAATCACAGAATGCTTAAGGTTGGAAGGGACCTCTAGAGATCATCTAGTCCAACCCCC
>VZSV01000017.1:8600546-8614250 GCA_013398735.1 Nothocercus julius
AGAAGTCACTGAAAAAGAATTATGGACAAGGGGACTGAAAAGCCCCCTCAGCCACAATCCCAGTAGGTGAAGCCTCCAAAAAAAAAAAAAAAAAAAGAAAAAAAAAGGAATGTTACTCTACTTGCATGCAAAGTGCTTTGCAATTTGCATAAGATGCGCTAAGATAGGGGTGCTATTCTAAATTCTTACAATCCACTGGTGACATTTTATATAAAAAATACCACAAAGCATTTAATCAAATCCTGATATAATGGTCTCCACAAATACTATCTGCTACAATGCTTATAACTTAAGATTAACAAATTGATTTTTCAAAACTTGTTTCATATCAGCACTTCTCTCAGCAAGTCAGTTATTAAATTACACAGCAACTGAGTCACTAGGAAGCTCTTATTGTGACCTCTCACCCATGAGCAATTTTCATTTTACTGAAGTATTTTAAAGTGCATAGGGAATTTTCCTCACAGTTATTTACCTGTTATTTCATTTATATTCCAATTAACAAATTTGCATGATCTGTATTCATAGACTTTATTAAAATACTCATTTTCAAAGAATCTGCTACGATTTGGGTGCCTACTGCAAAAAGCCTTATCATAGAAACCTATTTTATATAGCGCTAGAATTGCACATTTCAAACTTACAAACTCTAGGCACTTCGTCTTAGGATTGCTGAGGGCTACTGGTTTTACTCTCCCAAATAAGCAACACTGATTCTTTGAAAAACAAAACACTACACAACACCTACAAAGCAAGCAGCTGAGAACTCAGACTACAGATAATGCTTACAGGTAAATAAATTAAAAATACAATGTATTCAACTCTGTTTAATTATAAATATTTCTAATACATTTTTTACTATTGTAACTTCCAAATATGTCTCCAGCAAAGACCATTTCTGGCAATACAGCCCATTAGAAGTATAAAAAGCCAAAATGCCAGGTAAATTTTAATAAGCACTGTCATAAATATCTCCCAGATTACATCTGAAGATATTTACAAATAAGGAACAACAACAACAAAGTATGCTGTTAGGGAAAAAAGAACAAAACTAAATAGAAAAAGTTCACTGAAATGTCTATGCAATAATTTGTTCACAGTAACTCATCATACTCTAGCTAGTCACACAAAGTTGACTCCAATAAGGAAGAGAAAGGGGAAGAAAAAAAAAAAAAAAAAGAAAAAAGATTCTGAAGTGCTGTTGTGAACTGCAACAGTGACAAAGAGCAGATTTCCAGATCATGGTACTTGAGAGAAGGCCAGTACCCATTAGAAAGAACTTATCTAAGAGAAAAGAAAAACTGTGAAGCAATTACACAGTTAGAAAATAACAACTAATTTAAAGTTGGCAGGTTCCACTGGAACATCTTCCTAGCTAATCTTAATATCTCCCAAGAACCTTTAATGATATCTTGAAAGAAGCTAACGAAGTGCAAACTGATTGCAGAGGGACACAAGGGAAAACTAAGCGTGTTGTCTATCTTCAGGTAGTAATATTTGCCTCACTGAACCTCAGGTCTCAAGTTCTGAATTGCAGTAAATCCACGCAGACAGATTCTCTGGTGAAAATTAAATAGTTGTTGAAATTGATTCTGCCATAGAAATTTTTGTCTGCAAGCCTCCTGTTCTTCCAGACAGAGCGCTATGGGTGCGGGCAGCCTATAGTAGGGGTAAGCGAGGTATGGTGCTGCGGTCACTGCAGTCTCAGAAGCTCTTCATCCCTTCCCACAACTTCTTTCCCAAATGGTAGCAACCTGAAGATTTCTTCCATCAAGTCTATAGTATTTCCAAATCTACATGACGAACATCAGGATTTCGTTGCTGGGGAAAATAAAGCAAAACAAAAAAGATTTTTTTATTAAAAGCATTCAAACACATATTTGCACATGCAAATGATGGATTTCTCATATGACATTACCAACTGAATAACAAATTCATATTTCTGGTAACATAAGGACTATTTTAAAATGAAATATAACTTCAATAAGTATATCTCATACTATAAGCCATCTGGAAGACTAAGTCTCTTTTTATTTGACAAACACTTTTCAACTTCACAGCTAAATTAGTTCTTACGCATTAAAAAGCATGAAGCAGCTCTTTTGATTTAAAAAGACAATTAGTTTTTATATAAGACTGTCCAAATAAAACTTTCTTAAAATGACACACACACACGTTTAACAGGCAGACACCTTCCTGAATACTGGATAACTGCTGAAATCATTTGTTCCATGGCACTGGAGCTATTTACAAAGATGCAAAATACTGTTTCTGTTAAGAAATAGGCATCTTCTGATACTGTAGAAATGTTATGGTCATTACATGGCTTGTACAATCCATGTGATGTTTTAAGTCACTGACTTCAAAGTCATCTGGCATGTAAATCTGACTAGCATATTTAGTCAAGCATATTCAACAGCAACACACCACTGAAATCCCTGCATACACCAAAAAATAGTATTTGTGTCTAAAATCATCGGTCACGAGCCTGCTGCTTACGAACCATGAAGAACTAGATCTCCTGATACAACTATACTCAAAAATAATTCTAAACAGCATCACTCTGGGGAGATGAAACTAAAGGCAGAATATTTTTCAAAGATTCTACACTACAGCCAAGATCACCCTCTTGAGCGATGTCTCTTGATGAAGGCAAAAGGCAGTAATAGGAGGGCTGTATTTGTCTGGCAATCAGGATGCTTCAGTCCTGTTTGCATTCTAGAAAATACTACAGAGCTGACCTCCATCAGTGAAGATGTTTGTCAGACCACATGTCTTGCAGTTCTCAGCAAGGAAAATGCTTAACCATGTAAGAACAAGGAAATGAATTCTACATTTTGTAAAGAAATCTGGAACTGGAATACCTACTATGGAAAAGTATAAAATAAATACTATACAAATGTTTTCACCAACAATTTTTTGTGAGGTTTAGCATCCTTAGGTGATTCAATATTGTTCCCTTGACTGGTCAAACACAAGAGGGCAGGAACATGAAGAACATCCTTGTTTGTTTCACCTACACAGGACACACACAGCTGTTTGCTGATGCCCAAACTGTATTTCAGGTTTGCTTTGGCATTGGTTTAGGCATCTAAAATTGCACTCAGAAGTAGAGAACTAGAAGTAAAAAAACTACTAGAACACTAAAAATCTCCTATTTCTCCAGTTGTGGTCAGAACTAGTAGACAGGTACCTGCACAGGACCACAGTCACATATAACCACAGCTAGGTCTCCATCCAGATGATATGAAACAAGAATTTCCAAGGACTGAGACAAATAATGTGTTAAATACCATTAAAAAAATTATATATATATTCTGTTAAAAGACTACTCAAAAGTGCTTCTCTATTGTATGCAAAGAATATAAAATGAGAAAATGAAAGCAAGCCAATCATTCTAATTAGCCACAGCTAATTCTCAGATTAAGATTTTCACAGCGATATAATACTTAGAAATTAAAAATGGTCACAATCCTCTGTTTAATATATTTAAAAGATATTACAGAATAAACACTCCCTAGAAAAAAGCTAAATCTCACCTTTAAGTCCTTCTCAAGCCTGTCTACTTCAGCTCCCAACGTGTCGATGATATTCTCACCGTGCTTAAGCATGAAGGCTTCTAGCTCTTCAAGAGTCTTCACTTGTTGAATTTCCTAGCAAGACATAAAACGTAAGAAGTTGAGATGGAGAAGAAAGGAACCCAAGACCTGAGCTGTCCAGAAGCTGTTTACACTACAGCATCTTGGTCATAGAGTTAAGTGGTAAAGCTGCAGTATGTTTGAGACAAAAAGGGGACTGCTGACAGACAGAGTGAGTACTAAACAATAATCAGCTCTTTTTGCATACACAATTACAAAACAAAGTTCATTTTTCCCACATCTCTAACAGTGAAAAGAAAAAGAATATAACTGAGTGAGTTTAAAAATATTCCAACTAAACTACAACTATAATCAGGGCAAGCCTAACAAGCAAAAGAAACAAGGTTAACCTGAATGAGAGCATTCCAAAACATATTTCACAACTCTGGAAAGAGGCAATGTTGATATCTATACAGGATAATCTATTTAAATATATATATAGTCCAAAAGGCAAGTACTATGTCTGTTCTTGATCATGGATGGATGAGTCTTGATGACCATCCTTCAGAAAAAGTCTCATAGCAGACAAATGGTTACCAGGTGGAGATTCCACAAGATGCTATCAGACACCTACTTTTCATTTTGAAAAGGTTTATAAGGCATAACAAAGTAAACAGTATTGCTACTTCTGTAACAGAATTTAATGCATATAAGCCATAGTTATTGGTAAAATTACATTAAAACTACATTAAAAACAGAGTTATACACTTACTTAAGGTTGATTAATTGTTAGCTGCTACTAAGTTATGTGACACAAGCAATCCATATTCAAGCTCAGTTTGAATAGCAGGATCTGTAAACCATAACACTGTATCTTCAATACCCAAGGAGATTGCCTCTGCCAAAACAGAGGTGACAGGCTTCTGATTTTGACTAGAGAGCATACATATTAATAAATATTTAGCGGAAAAAATATGTTCCTACCAAAATGATTTCACACAGGCCTGTATTTTCTAAGAAAAGATTGAATTAAAACCTGCCCTCCTTCTAACCCGGGGCCTTACTCAATCCCAAAGCACAGCAGCACATAGCTTTGCGCAGAGATATTTAACACGCTGACAGTAAGTAAAAACCTCTGCAATCCTTCAAAATGAAGAGTGGAATATATCCTATCTGTTTTGAACATAACTGAAATTGGGAAAGTAAAATCAAAATGCTGAAAATTACAAAAACATTTTTTGAAACATACTTGTAGTAGCTGTTCAATGTCTTGTTTTTCCAGGTAAGAACGAGTAACAACCCGTCCATCAAAGTCTACTTCTGCCTTGAATCTCACTTTGCTCATTCCCATGTCTGTGGCTTTAACGTCATGAATTGCTCTGTAACACACAATTTTTGAAGAAAGTCTAAAACTACACAATTGTTTTACAAGTCCATAGCCATAGAAGTCAGTTTGTTAGCTGACTAACAAACCCTTATTATGTTACCGCACTCTCACATTAAGTACTGATTTATATTTAACTGGTTACATATTTCCACAGGTAGCTACTCAGCCAACACAGGTATCCCCCACATCTATTTTAACTGAACTTGGTAAGAAAACAAAACAGAAAAGGCATGGCAGGACAGATTTTGAAGTCGACTAATAATAAAATACAAAAATACACATACATATACCTCCCACCATTAAAAAAAAAAAAATCCCTAATTCTGAATTCAAAATTCAACTTATTTGCTATTGCGCACATTTTTTTTTTTTTTTTTTTTTGTGCTTTCTCCTACAGTAGGACATAATGATAATTTCTTTTGGAATAAGACATATATAAATGCAATTATTTTAAAATCTAGTAATTACCCTGATTTAAGAAAATAAGAGAGTCTGCAAGTTTGAGAAAACACCTGAAGTTTTACATGTCCACAGGTAAAGTGATCAAAATGTAAAAGTAGCCTTAGGGAGAAATACTTCATGCTGAAAGGATTTCCTCATTTCTTAAGTCAAAAGGAAAAAAAAAAAAAAAAAAAAAAAAAAAAAAAAAAAAAAAAAAAAAAAAAAAAACCCAACACCTACATCCCCAGCCCAAGGTGGAAGTAAGAAAGTAAGAAAAAAAAAGAAAAGGGGGTGTTAGGGGGGGGTAAATATTTTTCCCCAAATATTCCTAATCGCAGCCATGTTAATATATAGCTGTACATAATCCAGAATTCTGAGATCCAGACCAAGAATCTTATCAGAAGATTAAATTTAACTGAGCACAAAGTATTAGGGCTACAGACAAATTGTACAATTCAAGGGAATCAGGCCAAACAATGCGATGGATCATACACAGAGAGCACTCAAGACACGGCAAATACAGAAGACAGACAGCGTAATGGAAAGTACCTGAACATGCTTCAGGTTTTAGCTTTAAGACAAACATTCATCTAAGCAGTTTACCACCACTACCACAAGAAATTTTACCTTAATTCTTTTTAAAAATTAAGTTATTTTTATTTTAGAAGTATTTTTCACCAGAAGGAGATGAGCTAAATCTACTTTGCTGAGAAATTACTGCTGTCAACAGAGTGGCACATAACACTAAATGCATTTTGGCAGAGAAGAAATTTAGAATTCTAGGATTCCAACCTAGGATAAGCAGGGATACGCTTAGGACCAAACAGCTACCAGTCACATGCAAAAAGCCCTGTGCACTCCATTACTCTAAAACAACCCCATTAACATATGTGCTACGATTCAAACTAATGCATGGCCATCACAGTAAGTCCAAGTTCCTGACAAGGGAAAATTTTAACACAGGTCTATTTCAAAAGAGGAATGTTGTTTATGACAACAAGCCTAGCTTCTAGTACAAACAGCACGTCGTTCATTCCAGCTGATTTATGCTAAAATATAAACCTAAATAAAGCGGGCTGCTTTTAAATCAAGATTAATAAGGCTAAGGCTAGCTAAAATAGCTCCTTAAAAAGCATTTTAAACAAGATTTCATAATTGTGATGGCATATGAGTTTATTGCACTCTAAATGGCAAATTTCCAAGAAACCAAGGAAGCTAGCACTATGTTCATTCTGTTAACACGGGATATGTAGAAGCCTTTACACCATAACACAACTGCATTACTTCGCTGACAACTGTTACATAATTCCAGAGACTGAATATTAATAATAAAGCTGTAAATAAATTAAACATTTAAGCATTAATAAACTATAAAAGCAACATTACAGTATCATTTTTGTGCTTGCACTTCAGGCATTTAGAAATACAACTGAAGTTGAGAGGACATTCTCATTAAACTATATATCAATTCCTGTAATTAGTAACTGTGAGAATGTATTTGAAATTTTATTTCCACTATGGAAGAACTGACTGATAGAAGTATTTCCTTATTAAATTTTCTAGCACATAATAACTACGTTTCTAAAGTTTTAATCCAGAAGATTCTATTTTCAAAAGGAAAAAAAAAAAGATTTCTCTCATTTAAAGTTCTTGAATTATTCTTTTCAAATGTTATTTTCTTCCTTTTTGTTGGGCTATTAAGAGATTCTGAGTTGCCCAGATTCTCACCTTACGACAGGATCACTCTCCAGTAACTCAGTAAGTCGCTGCAGTTGTTCAGGCTGAATGGACTTCCCCAGCAGGGCTTCTGTATTAGTGTAGATGAGAAACGCTGACACAGTTCCTAACAAAGTTCCAACACCTAGAGACCCCAAGCTGTCATAATACGTGTTTCCTAAAAGAAATAAATAAATAAAATTAATTTCACAGAGTATTTCTAAAACACAGCAAGTAATTCAAATTTCACACCAAAAGAAGTACATGGGTTTTTTTCTTTTTAGCTCATGCGTTGGCATTTCTGCACTTTACTACCGATGAGCAAGTTAAAGTTGGAAGAAAATAAGTCCATAAAATAAAGTCTCATGTCCCTCTCCCTCACTTAGAAAATACCATGCTCTCCTGTCTCATCTAGGCCTAATAAATTAGCCAATTCTTCTATCAGTTACTTAGATTCTAGGACAGAGATTTAGCTTTATGAATATAAAATTACATACACCTAAATTAGGTAGTAGGCAGAATCAAAAGTCGGTTCTTTCACTAGTAAGGCAACACTGTCTTATGAAGACAATTATATCCATCATTTTGATGGATGTATAGGACGGTCTTACATGATTTTTCTGAACAACTTAAACCTTGCAAGTATTAACCACTTCTGGAAGGCAGAATCGATGTTCTAAACATGTATTCACACATATTCAGATTTGTCACAAAACTACGGATGGGACAAAAACAACTCTATAAAGAACAAAACCATTAAAAACCTTCGGAGAAACAAAAATTAGCACATTTATTTTTCTGAACAATTAAATAAAGCCAAAACCTACAAAGGGACGAATACTCCCTCCCCTTGAAAAGTTTAACTGGGCAGCTAAAGGCAGACTTTGGCAGCTCTGAGTCATTTGTTGTATAGATCATCCTATTTGCAGAGTTAGGATTGCCACATTATCTTCAAATTAAAATAACTGCTCCAGAACAACACTACCATCATTCTGTACCTGGAGAAACTTCTTCCTTAAGTCCTCCCCACATGCACAGCTGAATAAGGCAGCTCCAATTATATAATCACATTAAGACAGGAAGTATTTACATAAACTGGCAATAATAAATACACTTTTAAGAAAAGAATACTTCAGCATGCTTAACAAAACAGGTCAAAAGGACATTAGACTCACTGTTATGCAAGCACTCTTTCAAGCCTGATCCCACCAATTACAGACACATCAGAAAAAAAAAAACACATTAACTTTATTTTCAATTTTAAATATCTTCAGATTGTAAAAGAAGGGTGAAGCTTAAAAAAAATACCAAGTACTAAGCAGCAATGGAATGTCACTGGACACAGTGTTACCGTGTGAAGGATCTAAACAGCAGAAGCAAGTACAATCACAGCGGAAGAGTTCTGCATAAACTGAAGTCTGCTCTAGTAGTAAATTATCCACCACACACTGTAAACTATACAGCAATACACTTTATAAAATGTGTCCAATAAACAAATGGTCTAGTTAAAAAAATGAAGAAAAGCTGTCATCAATTTTCAGTTGCTCTGCTAACAAAAGTAATGTTTGGGGCAGGGTGAGGCAGAAATAAAGTCATACTCCGACAATAAGTCTAAAGAAGAATAGCCATATATTTAAATCAACCAGTATAAGCCAAATAAAACATGTTTTGTGTTCGTATCACACACAGGAGAAAATCTGTAGGCAGCCTGTCCCATGTTGAGGAAAAATTTACCTGTTAAAGAAGTCAGACCCATACAGGTAGCAGCTATGGCCACACTCAGAACTGCAGCAGCATCCTCCAGTAGCACCACGTTTGTGCTAGGATCACGGCTCTGCACAACTGTATGCAACAAAAATTGCATTGCTGTAGAAATCTTAGTCTGTATCATGTATAGTACTTAGAAGCTATACTCACATCAGCAAGTTAAGAGGAAAATTTTTTATAAGCATAAAAATTGTCAAGCATGAATTTTTACATCTGCATACACTTCTTTAAAGCATTCCTAAATATATTGAGCAAGCTTTGCACCGCTTACGGAAGCATCTCTAAAATATCTGAAAATCTAATGGGGAGTTTATCCTGAAGAATGCAAAACTACTTTAGTACAAGTCTCTAAACAGTGCTACCTAAATCAATAGGTTTATCATGTATGGAGCAAAATGTATTTGTTACTAGAACAGAAAACATGGATTAAACAAGTCAGGGGAAAGCAAAGACAGACAAAGTTTTCAATAATTAAGCAAATGCAGGTAAATAGATTCTTCTTTAAATAATCACATACCTTATTGCTATAACAACACATACCATATTGATAAAATGACAGACCCTTGGCTCGAGCACTCCTCCGAATTTCATTTATAGCAACAAGAAGCGTAGCTGAAACAACACCAGAGTAGTTGCTGAAAATGGTTAGAGGCAAAATAATTTACGTTTCAATTTTGAAAAGAGAAAACCTTTCCTTATATCATAGTAATAGGCCCATCTAGAAAGCCCTGGCTATCCATACTTTGAATAATGACAAAGCATAAAGCTATATCTATACCCACTTGCACACCTCCCTACACAAGTCAATATAGTTTATTCACTGGTAGGTTAATATAAAAAAAGGCATTGTACATATGTTCTCAAATTACATTATTTTTATAGTTTTTATTACACAGCAGATGAGGAAGGGAAAGAAGTTTTCCCAAATACAACACAACTATCAGCAATAGAGCTCAAAACTTTTCTGCAGTGTAAGGTAAGATGAATTATTATAATTACTTAGATTATACTCACAGATTGAGAATACACAAAAAGAAATATTTCTTAGCACTGCATACCTCCTTCAGATACCAACGATCCTGCTAAGATGCAGTATGCCTATATTAAAAAAAAAAAAAAAAAGATGTCTCTAATTATCACATTATATACGTTTGTAAAAATCCCTTGCAACCCCATTCAAGAATCCCATTCCCCACTCTACTATGTGGGTATCCATAACTACAACACAATGAGCTGACAACCCACAACATCCAAACTATACAATATGTGTTGCAAAACATGTTTTTTTCTCTTGAAACATTCTCAGTAAAGCTGGTTGGAATTAATTGTTTTGAAATTAAAGCTGACTCAAGAAGTGTACTACATACTGTGCCACTACTTTCTATTAAGCCCCTCAAGAATTATCTATAGGTACAACATCAAACAAGATTTGCTTACCCAGAGAAGAGATTCTATAGGATGAGGATGGAGTAAACCCATGATCCCATGATACCAAGAAAGTCCTGCACCCATCATGAAGATTCCTACCCCGCTAATCAGAGAGGCAATATAGCGCATATTTGTGAAACCATACCTAGTCAAAAACAGAGAAAGTGAGTTAAAAAACAAGATCCTAGTCCTTCCCAAACACATCTACAACCTTTTCCATGAAGTTTTCTCCCATCTTGAAAACTAGCACCACGTAACTGGGCATTTACTTTAAAAAACAGCTGCTAAATCTAACGTAATCAAAAAAAAATCTGAAAAAAAGATATTTAGTATAGACAAAGATATTTTTCTAACTCCTTTTCAAACACTTGTTTAGATAGCTGTACTAGATCTTGTACTCTTATCTTGTACTAGTTCTTTCTTGTACAGAAACTGAGGTATTTCTTAATGAATATGTTGCATTTACATTTTATTGAAATGATACTTCTAAACGAAAATTCTGGCCATTATAAGTGGCTATTACACATATGTTATTCATTTAAATTAACATCATAAAACATGAGACATCTTTAGGTAGTTCAGCTGACTGCAAACTTCAAACACATGCAGTTTTATGAGCACAGAGAAAAACCAAAGCAATATTAAAGTGTACATTTATTCTTTTGTTTTGTATTAACTGCTACTAAGGGACATTTGGAAAGCAGAAGTAGAGAAGAATATTGAGGAAGAAGGGAAAAAAGTGAGGGGGGAGAAGCTACAATGAATATTTAGACAAATTTAATACATTTCTTATATTATCTGATGCTCTTAAAGAAGAAAAGCTTATCTAATTCTTTAAGACATACTTTAATCTATTGCTTATAGCATGAATAACTTGTCCAATGAAAAATGTGAAGGGTAAAGCTTGTAAACTCCAAGCAAATATCACAAAAATGATAGCTTTAGCCTTCCACAAAATTGTAAGAACGTATCAATAAAAATCTCTATTACTGGGACAAACAAACAAAAAGGTAGTTCAGTGAAACAGAACTCCTTACTTGTATCAAACAATACAAGTGATTTCCTTGCAGAAAAAAAAAAAAAAAAAAAGAAAGAAAGAAACACTGATAGTAATATTTTATTTAAAGAACTTGATCTTCATGTAGGGAATACTTAAAAATCAAATAAATATTTAAGAACAAAGTGAATCTATTCAATAGAAATGCCAAGAAAAAACTTTAACCAATAATGTCAATGCAAACCAAAAGCATGGCAAACAAAGTCACAAAATATATATGCATCAAGACACTGAAATTAAAACTCCCACAATTTGGCAGACACCCCTTCTCTTATTATTTCTTTCGTAAATATAGAAAAAAAAGAAAAAAGAAATGACATGACACAGAAAATTAAGAAAGAACAGGGTGATGCACAAGAAAGAATCGATCTTACTCCTATATGTAAATACTAAAACCATTATTTACAGCAAAAGCTTACGGATGACTAGGGTCAGGTGTCCTTGCAGACTGACTGATGCCCAAAGCTAGTAATGCCTATTTAGGACAAAAGGAAAAATGATCAGTTCAAATACATAAGAAACATTGACTGAACTTGATAAAAAGATAAATAAAATCAGGTGCAGCTTGCTTATTTGCACATGTACTTCGTTTCTCAAGGGAGAAACTTCTACCTCAAGGGAGGCAGTGAGGAGGATGGCGCTGGCCTCTTTTCAGTGGTGGCCACTGACAGAACTAGAGGAAACGGCCACAAACTGAAGCACCAAAAGTTCCACAGGAACTTTAGGAAAAATTTCTTAACAGTGAGGTGACAGAGCACTGGAACAGGCTGCCCAGAGAGGCTGTGGAGTCTCCTTCTCTGGAGATCTTCCAAATCCGCTTGGACACAGTCCTGAGCCACCTGCTCTAGGTGCCCCTGCGTGTGCAGGGGGGTTGGACTAGATGGTCTCTAGAGGTCCCTTCCAACCTTAAGCATTCTATGATTCTGATGTTATGCTACAACTGGAATATTGTTCTCAGAATCTGTCTTCCAGGATCTACCTTCCATAAATTTATTAAGTGTAACTGTAAGAAGCATAGAATCTGAGGAGGTTCAGGTTAGATATTAGGTAGAAATTCTACAAGGAAAGAGTGGTAAAGCACTGGAATAGGTTGCCCAGGAACTGGTGGAGTGACTATCCCTGACAGTGTTCAAGAAATGTGCAGATGAGGCACTTAGGGACATGGTTTAGCAAGCATGGTGGTGATGGGTTTACAGTTGGACTCAATCTTGAAGGTCTTTTCCAACCATAGTGATTCTATGGTTCCATGAATATCATTTACAAAGCACGCTTATAATAACAACAAAAAGTTCTGCCATGCACCTGCAACTCACTAAATAAAACACAAAAGCTGTCATTTCTCTCCGCTTCTTTAAAACCATTTAGACACTACAGGCTAACAACTCCTAGTAGACTGAATTATTGCTTTCAACTGTAAAACAATTACTATAAGTATTTATCTTTAAAAACACTCACCTGGTTGCAAGTGTCTGCTAAAGAATGTATAGCTTCTGAAAACATACTTGCAGAACCCGTGTAAACCCAAGCAAGTAGTTTGAAGAAAAAATTCAATCCATTTCTGAAAACAAAGAGAAAAAATAAGCAAATCAGAATATTTGGCCTTTAATATTTTCAGCAAAACCAGAGGCACTGCATAACTATGCACTGCCTACCAGCAAGTGGTGAAAGAAAATATCAATTCATTAGAGAATATAAGAATATACAAATTGAGGAAGCACAAATTCAGCCCATTTTCATACAGAGAATTAAACAGTTTACTGAATTGCATTATTTTTAAGGCTGGGGGGTAGCAGTTCTTGATGAAGGAGGTAGCAATTCTTTCTATACCACATTCCACCCAATGAACTCAAAGTGGTTTAAATCTTTTTAATTCAGTCTTTTTATCTTCCAAAATGGGAAGAATTATCATAATTTATAGGAGGAGAAGAAAAAAAAAAAAAAGAATAATCCACCTAGTCTGCTATAACACTAACCTACAATTGAATCTTCCTGTTTTAAGTTTCTTCCAACTCACAGCACAGAAAGAAAACGGGATTCATGAACACTCTTGACTTTTGTGTGTTGTTGTTCTCAATGTTGTATTGATGCAGTTGACAGATTATCTGAACGTACAATACACTTCCAGGGCCCCATACATTCAGATACTTTATTTCACCCATACAATTCTGTATGAGTGCAAGTATTTCTTTTCCAAAGAAGAAACCACACTAAGATTTTCAAGTTTCAGGTCCAGCAACATTATTCACTCATTAATGGTGCCAGTGGTTTGGAGATAGAAAGGTAGAAATATCAAGAGTGCTATATAATAATTTAAAAAAAAAAAAAAAAAA
>VZSV01000017.1:8615491-8625657 GCA_013398735.1 Nothocercus julius
AAAAAAAAAAAAAAAGATAAACAACCAAAACAGCCTCCAGCAGGGGCCACTGCAACCACAAGAACAACAAGTTGTGCAGCAAAAAGATGAAGAAATTATTGTCATGACAAAATGACAAAACACCTGGATCCAAAGGATGAGTCTGCTTAAGCAAAGAGGAAGGGCCAATTATAATGTAGGGCAAATAGAAAATTGTTAAAACCTTACTTCAAGAGAACTATTCACTTTTTCTAATTAACTATATATTTATTATACTTTGTATTATGTTAAGGTATAATAGCATTAAAATACTTTTTCACACCTTAGTTATATATTACAAGCTATGGGTAGAATCACATGTACAGATGTAAATTGCTAAAGATAGCAACCGACAAAAACTTCCCAGTGTAGTGCACGCCTATAGTTACAACCCATTTAATCTTGGCTAATGACATTAACCACTGCTTTACAAACAGAAATAGATCTAGTGTATTACAGTAAAGACGAACTTAATGAGATTTTTCGGTTACTTGTGCTTTTGTAACTCTTTCAATTCTTTCCTTAAAAAGGTAGCCCAGTACATCTTGTAGTATTTTTCTAGACAAAAACTTTTTAAAAAATTCTTACCTTTGTATTTCCAAAAAACTCCTTGTATTCCTTCAACAGCCTTTGGTTTCTAAACAGATCTGCAGCACAAAATTATCATCATGAATACTTACTAGCAATTGTAGTAGTTTAAGGAATTCAAGATGATTTTTATATAGCAGCAATCTGCTGCTTATGCTTATTATGAAGTGCTTATGCTTATTACACAATCTGCTTATGTTAAAGCTAGACAGACCTACCAAACTAAAATCTCTCTGTTGATCTCCACTTGATGTATTTTCTGACTATATCATAAAGATAGAGTGCTATCACTATCTTATATTTTACTATCAGCACAGATAGGAACGAATCACTGGTAAGATCTTACCAGTGACTGGTAATTCCAAACTTGCATCTTCTCAATGAAACAGCACATGATCACCGTCTCATGGTTTTCTAACATCACATTTTGTTGTTTACATTTGAAATATTTTGAAAATTCTATACTCACTTTCTCTGTACTCGATTTCTGCCTCTTTACGGCGTTTTCTTTCTCTAGCAAGAGCCTCTGGACTACCCCAAACTTCAAGAGACCTGCACAGAGTAAAAATAACAATGGTTCTATTTATACAGGTTACAGCTGATAAAATGGCACACATGTAACTCCTTGCAAATTCTGACTACATAATCAGAAACTTTCCTAAAAACAGAATATCATTCTTTCTGCAAATAAAACACAGTCTATTTTGTAGAATAAAAAGCTTAGGGAAGAGCAGTATTTCATCTTTAGACACATAAAATACACCCTTCAGTTTTGTATTCACCATGTAATTGTTACAATAATGGGGATATGAAGTTTGTTCAGATAGAAAATGAAAAATACAACTACCCTTTTACATTGTAAAGCTGACTTAAAAATTCTCTCTCTCATAAATCCAATTAGATGACACAACTACTCATTATAATGTTCTTACTTTGCCTCTACATCTGATCTCAGGTACACAGTGAAAGTCTCGGTGTCATCATGGGGACTTCGTCGTTTAATTTTCCGCAGCTGGTCTAAATCACTAAGGAAATCAGACAGTTTAGTGAAAGAAAAAGAAAACAGATTATTCGAATCTTATTTTTGAGTCTGGGTAGTCTTCCACAGTTCTAGTATAATTGGCAGTACAGAAAATTGAAATCATCTGCTTCAGCCAAACAGAACAGACATGCAACAGGAAGCAAGTTATCTCTAGGAAGCTCTTGATGGTCATTTTATTTTCCCACAATCAAAAATCCAAATTATGTCCTAAAAGTTAAAAGTTATACTAAAAGTTAACTAAAAAAGTTAAAAAGCACTAAAAGTTAACAAAGTTATCCTCAAAACCTATACACTGAGCTCCACCTGCACATTTCTGCAAAAGGTCACAGACAACAACACAAAAATGATTCCCAGTTGGCAGAAATGGGACACAGTAAAACAGGGTAATCAGGTAGCAGTAGTCAGGCTACAAGGCACCAGATTTTTTTTTTTTTTTCCAAGATTACAGACCTCATCTTAATATACAATCTGGTAAAGGATATAAGAGTTCAATATAACATGCTAAAAAATTCAAACTTCCAGGGCTCTTACAGGGATGTTCTGCACCTCAGACCACCCTGACCCCAGAACACTGAAGCAGGAGTTATTTACCATTCACCTCTGTAACTATCTGCTCTGGAATCAGACTCCCCCCAACTTTCCTGAAACTAAATACATGGTCACATTTATATAAATAAGGTACTTTAAGGAAACACTGCAGACTAAGTGCAAGGTCATAATCCACTGTAATAGCAAGGAAGCAGAGCTAGCTTTACCAATTATGATCACGCATTCTGCAAAAGTGTTTGCAGGAGCTACTATGATAAACTATGCTACAATAGCTAATACTTTTATAGCACATACGAGCACTCACAACTTAAATTTCCTGGATTTCCATACCACCATACCTGGATTTAAGACAGAACTCATTTATTGCTCTGACTCCAGTGATGAAGTTATTCTGTGTATATTTTGGTCCATATTCTCTCTTTTTAAGGACTGCTTTCACTTAAAAACAGAAATAGATAAGTAAAGTCATTCAAAGAGACTACAGTAAAAATTTGAAAAGGTAATTCAATCAAAGGGTAATTCAACCACGGTACCTCTAAGTGAAGAACTGGGTTAGAAAACTTAACAAAGAAGAAAAAAAGAATGTCCTTGATGGTGGAAATAAATAAAAGGACTCCTCCAGCTGTGCAAAGAATGCTATTTTTAAGCTGAAAATGTTGCTTGCAAACAAAGATTTAGTTCAAGGCCCTTGAATGCCTCATACACCTACTGCTGCTGTCAGCTACATCTCCAACCAAATGTCAGAAACATTTTTGATCATTAGGACGGCATTCATGTATGGCAGTTTAGAAACCATTGCTCCAACAAGCACAATGGCATCTTAGAACTCTAGGGTTGTTTTTTCAGTACTTAAACAATTTCTGAATTCTTTGGCAGAGAAGAATTTTGATTTGCAGATCACATGAAGAACTGAGATTAGCTGCATGCATGTTTTTTCCTCAACTATTATTTTCAAAACAACCACACAATATTGAATATTCATAACAATTAAAATATATATGCTTTATATATCTAGCAAATTTACTCCTATCATATCAGACTTTTCCGTACAAGAAATAAAAGATTACCAGACCCATTTAAAAATAGGATGAGGAATTTAAAACTCGTGCCATCATTGCCTCCCTGTCTATACATACATAAAACTTCAATTTTTACATTTAACTCATCATAAATGTACTTCTGTTAAAAAAGTTAAGATTAATGGAGAAAAAAAGAGTTACAATAGCTGAAGAACGTAATTTGAAAGAACTGACAATATCGAAAAATAGCTCAACTTCTGCAGACAAAAAGACTTACAAACACAGACTTCCTACCACCAGAGCTAAGGGAGCTATCCCTTCCGTATTTAGTTCAAAGCTTCTCCATGAGTCATAAGATACTTAAAGAAAAAAAATCTGCCTTTAAAGATCTCAACAACAATTTTTCACAGAATTTTACATTTTCTTATTTCTGAGTGTTGCAAGTTTCAAGCCAAAATGCATTGCTTGACACTCAACACTCCAAAAATGTAACAGATAGCAACATTTACCAAGATAATCTGATTTCTGTCATTCAGTTTGAACTTAAACAATTGTTTTCAAAGTATTTGAATAATCACGTTCATCCCACAATATCCTGAAGCAAAAGCATCCAAAAAAAAAATATTTCATAAAAACAGTTCATCATTCACTAACGTAAAAATTGTATGAATATTTTTTAAATAGAAAGAATATACCCTTCCTTTTCTTATTTTAAATATACATATATATCCGAAGTGTCTTAACCTTCTCAAATATTAACTAGTGGATGTATTGAACACTTCCTAATCCCTTTTTCAGAAATATAGGTAAGTTTCACTGAATGAAAATACTGTTAATACTATTTAACATAGCAGCAGATCTCAACAGTCCTACCCCAAACTTCACACATAAAATTGAGGATAAATGTGAAGAGTATAACCCTTTCCATTATACAGACAAAAGCAAATACAAGATGATGTAATTACAACTCCTTAAATCGCACAGATTAAGATTAGTGTTCCTTTAAAATTATGTTAACAATACTTGGAGCAATAAGTTTCAAAATCACAATGGTTTCTGAAAACCAAAATTCCACTTTCTAAATACTATCAAAAATGTTAATACATTCTTACCTATGTGTCCATAATCTAGAAACGGATAAAAAGCCCTTTTTGCCAGAAGATGTATGTATTTTTACAATTACTCCACAGTCTTACTTTGGTCCTAATTTCTCCTAACTGCCTTATGTGCTCTCCTTAGATACCTACATTTTGAAAACAACAGACCCAAAGAAATTGCTGTAAAGGATGCATCAGCTTGTTAGTTACATGTGCTATTATTCGATGTCTTTTTTAAATGGGAAAGAGGCTAGAAAGAAATCTGACACCATTTATAGCTTGCTGAATCATAAGCAGAGGCTCAGATTTGAAGTCACTACAAAGATTTTTTTTTCCCCCCAAGAACTTTAAAAGAAAATGATCATTTCTATTCTAGTGGGGTTTTTCTCTCACACACACACACACACACACACACACACACACACACACACGATACTAGCAGCAACTGAGTGCAGGAATTTTTAAAAGGACCATTCCCACAAGAAGATAATAGAAACTAAAATTACAGATGGAAAGAAACCAAGTCATGATAAATTAAGAAACACAAATTTATCCTTTTATTTTATCCATTTATGTTTTTAAATAATGTAGCTGAGGACAAAAGCCTGTATTTATTGCAGGCCTGAATGGAAACATTACAGGACTCTAATTAGGCAGCTCATGTGGCCGGAATATATTTAGAAGCAACACTGATTAGATTAACTCAGCAATAAGGAAGACAGAAAGACTTAGAAGGAGGAGTAGAGGAAGATCAAGTGTTCAGTTTAGCCATATTAGCCTGAGATGGTGAACGGACGTGGTTAGAAAGATACAAGGCGGATAGGCTTTGATAATGAGAAAGCAAATTAGTCTTTCCCTAATCAGTTTAAAGAAATAATTAAAAGACAATCATTGTAGGGTGAGCAGTTAGGGGACTAGCATTTTTTTTTGAGAGAGACACATTTTCAAACAAAACTGTCATACAAATGTTTCTTAAAAACTGATAGTCATGTAGTATTTTAAGTAACTGGTTAATAGCAGACAGCAGTGAAGTTATGACACAGAAAGTATTTCTTTACCTTTCACTTGAATTGGCTCTTTCAAAAAAGATTGCTTTTGACTTGCACTGTTGGCATCTTGTCCTGTAAAATAAAAATAAAAGTTATTGCCTGTATGAAGATATCTACTTTTTTTTTTTTAAAGGAGTTTGGTTGGCAAGACAAAAATCACAATATAACAGAGTTTTCCATCATAACTAATATAATTAATAAATTTTATACTAGATCTTCAACACTTAAAATACATGAAATACCAGAGTTAGATAATAAGACATTTAACTTAGCATTGATTACTAAATTCCTAACAACTTGCAAAACAGTGCAAATATACAACATGTGACAGAAAGACCCAGAAATTAAATAAAACAACAGAACAAAAGTATGCATTCATAGTTTGGAAGAGTATTTATGAAAATTTTAGATTAATAAGTATAATGCATTCTGTGCAGTTTAAGACAGCTCATCACCACAAATTCATACACCTTTCAATATGTAATTCAATCACAAGAAGACGAAGCTTAAGATACATCCACAACCCATATCACAAATTGGAATTATTTCTAAACCAAAGAAAATTAATGTTTTTTTTTTTAATTTGAGGTTGCAATCAAATAAAATATGCATCCTAATTTTTTTACAGAAACAATAAAAAAATTTATAATATCATGAAGTAAATTTTAGTATGTGGAAATTCTTATATTTCAGCAATTTATTTCAGATTTTTAACCACAAACTAGAAATGCCACTGAATAATTCAGACAAATATTGCATGTTGTTTTAATGTCTCCCACCATCGCTTTCAGACCAGAAACCTTACGATTCTAACACCTAGAACAAACGTGCACCTTCTTTTGCACTCTAACACTAAAGCTGGAGGTTTGCCAACCATCTGCAGTCATTAACAAAGCTAACCTTGCTGAAAGTGATACTCATAATTTGAAGATTCTTTGAGTACATTTGTCTTGCTTAATGAGATACATTTAGCTTAACTGGTGACATGATTTACTCATCAGCCTTGTAGTCTTGAAAGCTTAAGGTACATTAACTGTATTTCTCATCGGGCAATTAGTGATGACCTTAAAAGCAACTGAGAATTAAGAGTACTGACCACAAAAATGTACTTTCTTGGAAAAATAAGAGTAATAAAAACACTTACAAATTTATGAAATTGATTTTACCATGCAACAAAAAAAGGTTGGCCTATAAAAAAATCTGTCTTTCTAAAACAGTCATCCTTATCAGTTATTGTTAATTGATTGTTAACAATATCAGTTATTGTAAATAAAAAAAAAAAAAAAAAACACAACAACACTTTTCTACTCACTTCTGACCAGGTTTAAAATATTTGTGAGCCCATTTATCATTCTTCATAACAACAGACCTCAACCAACATGGCTTAG
Source organism: Nothocercus julius (assembly GCA_013398735.1). NCBI lineage: Eukaryota > Metazoa > Chordata > Aves > Tinamiformes > Tinamidae > Nothocercus > Nothocercus julius. The sequence continues at coordinate 8,622,242 of VZSV01000017.1, forward strand.
AAAAAAAGTGCTAGAAAATGACTTGTCACATTTTCACACATTTCAGAAACTCTCAATGCAACCTCAAACATATCAGACTAACTCTATTTGACAAAAGGTTAAGTCATAAAGTTTCAGAGTGAAACAAAAAAGTCACACATCAAATATCAAGATTTATATCTAAGCACTGAAATCATAATAAGTTCCTTTTGGAATTTTCCTACCGTAGCCTAGAGACTGGACTAAAAAGAAAAAAAAAGAAGAAAGAAAATCCCCCTATGTAATGGGTGGACACAATAAAATTCATTCCAAAACACAGGTGAAAGCAATGGTTGATCTGCACCTAATACCTCTGCAGTTCCCTGTAGGTTTGCAAGTGCCACCGGCTGCCAGCACAAAGCAGCTCTGATGGCAGCTGCTCCCCTGGTGGCACCATGCGCTGCGCGACCATGAAGGGCAGTATCCTCGGGACAGGGCACAGGATGAGCCTGCTCATCTAACCGAGCAATGACTCCCCAAAACAAGGAAAATCAGGCTCAACAAACCTAATCATTAATGCCATAGAGGAGAGGATAATCTGAGAGGGATGAGAAAAGGTGGGAATGCTCCTCTAATGACCACTAACAATTATAATTTAAGGTCATCAGGAAAGCAACAGTGCTGAACTACATGTCATATATCCAGTTTTAAAGGACACTGATCGGTAGCTGTACATTCTTAACCTAGGAAATATCAACAAATACAAGTCACTTGGCAGTCTCTAGGTATATCTGGCAGATGTCGGCTAGATTTTTCCCTCCAGCAGTCACTGTCAGCTCAAGACTTCTTAAATTTCTCATATTTTTTTTTTATGCTTCTAAAAAACATAAACAGTCTCAGTGAATATGCTCCTCTAAATTTCAATTACATCTCCAAAACAACATCTATTTCTGGAAACAATATCTATTAGAATTACAGCAAAATTTTATACCTACCTTTGTACTTCCAACTTTTTACATCTACCTTGTACTTCCAAACTACCTTTGCACAGTAAAGTAACTCTCCTGGGATTAGTTTTGCTAGCTTTTAAAGACTGCTGCAAACCTTAGGTATGTGTAAGCTATAAAAGCAAGAATACCTGCTAACCTACCTAATAACAGAGATTAATTTAGTAAGCCATTCAGTTTTAAAGAGAAGCACTCAGAGAGCTCTTATTTTTAAATCCTTTACCATCTCTTGAGCACACTAGTCTTTCAAATTTATATCTATGCAATGCTGTATTTAGTAACTTGAAAACAATAGGTAATACAGGGGTTGAGCAAAAATGAGACTGCTTTGAATTTATTGAGCCCTCAACTAGCACAAGCTTCACAAGCATATCAAAGAGCAAGGCTATCCTCATTTTAATTGTATATGTTGCAGGGATAACCACCACATTAGAGAGCTCTAGAGGATGAAATAGCCCAACTTTCTTCATCAGTCACCACTATCCTAAACTGAAGAAGTCACGATTCTCAGTCTTATTACTCATTTAGTCTTTAGCACCAGTTCATTTCACATAACAAATATGAAATACTATAAAAACAGTTCAATTAAGTAAACACTGAAAGTGATATATTCCATCTCCTAAATGATCTAATCCTTTCTGACATGCACATTTTATCATCAGCACCAATTTCATACTGCAAAATTAAATCCTATATTTAAAGGGATGTCATTCCTCCCTGCTTATACATTTGACATTTATACATGGCATGCCCAGAAGCCACAAAGATTCAAAGTTCTGCAACTGCAGTATAACAGAGAAAAAAAAAATGCATCAATTGTTACTTCCATTAAGTTTTTACACTTAGATAAGTAAAACGCTCTTTACTTTAGCCCTAGCACAGTGAAAATTGAAGCAAAGACAGACCTGTTGCACCTTTGGGCACAGTGCCTTCAGCACTTGATACATTTGTATCCTCTGATCCAAGATCTTTTTTCTGACCATTAGAGGTGTAAACTCTCACTTGACTCATCAGCTGCACAGGCAAACGCTTGCAAGGAAGAACATAAGAAAGACTCCCACTTTTCACTGAAGTCTGCCATCCTAAGAGAGAAGGGAAAAAAATGTTTCAGACAAATCATTTTCAAAGGGAAAAGATGGGAAAGTGATTGACTGAAAGTGACCGAAATCTATTGATTCAAAAAAAACAACACAAACTACTGTGCGTAACTATCAGCCAGGGCTAAAATTGCATTTCACTTTGCATACGCTCCAATTAATTCTTTACCACAGAGCATGATTTAAGATCAATTTGCTAAAGCAGTAACTTATGAAAAGATACTACACTTTTTAAAATATCTTACAGAGAATAATCTCAAGTCTTTATACCACCTTTATAAGTTACAATATAAAGATATAAGAAGCCAGTCAAGACATCAGCCTTGCTAGGCAGCCCCTAATCTCAAAGGGCTGCCAAGAATAGAGCTACATGTGGATTTGGATAGCTGGTGCTAATAAGAAGTTTCTTTCAGGCAGCACACACACACACTTCTAGCAGTGCCTGCAAACCTGAATTTGCAGCAAGCAAACTGGTTACTCTGGAAAGCATGCATTAAAAGAACAAGAAAATCTAAAAAGTCAAACAATGCTGGTAAATCAGGTCACGCAAGGGAGGTTTGATAAAACAGCATATTCCAGAGGTGCCTTGCGTTCGCTTTGGTCCTCTGGAACAGCAGCAGCTGTTGCAGGGCGCGTGGGGGCTGATCCGGACCTCACTAACGACCAGCCCCATGAGGGGAGCAGCCCGAGAGGTTCCTGGGGACGACTCGACTCGGGGCTGCCGAGGCAGCAGATGCCCCGCAGAGCAGCTCAGCACAGCCCAGAGGCCTCAACAACGGCTACCCGTGGGAGACAGCAGTAAATACACAACATAAATTGGTCAGTGTTGACTCCCGAACTCTGGTGGTGGAGCTGGAGCAGCTGAAAATAGAAACTTAATTAGCACATTCAACAGTCCTATGCAGTCACGTACACGTGTAAACGCACACGAATCAACTGTTCTCGGCAATGTGCCTGTAAGTGATGGTATGAAGAGGGGCAGGAGCGGTCACAACTGTAATCTCGTAGGATCCGCGGCCTAGGGAAAAGGCCGGGGCTTTGCAAACGGATAAAACGCCCAGCAGCCCGTGTTTCTTTCCGCACTTATCACCACCCTCACCTCTAAAGCAAACGTTAGCAAGTAACATTATGTAAGGGCCCTGGCAGGGGTCGGGTCGAGGCCTACAGGACGCACTTTAAAAAACAAGCGCTGCAAGGGGCAGTTGCCCCCTCCCGGTTGCTGCCGGGCATTACGGCCACGCCAGGGCAGCGGGAAGGGCCCCGCGGCTCGGCCGGGTCTCACTCACCGTGGCCGGCGCGCGCCGCCCGGCAGCGCACGTAGAGGCGGTAGAGGCCGCGGCGCTGGGCGGCCAGG
>VZSV01000017.1:8626052-8652279 GCA_013398735.1 Nothocercus julius
GGGTGCTTAACGTAAGCATAGAGGTGGGCCCCTGGGCAGCCCCGGCACACTTAAAAGGGGGGGCGTGGTTGTTTAGGATTTTTGGTTTTGTTGGCAACTGGGAGTTTTTCCCAGGAGGTCTTTGATACTAATATTCCTAACTGCAACAAACCACCTCCAGCACCCTTGTGTCGCTTACCATGCAGTGAGGAACAGGGGAGCACGCGAGGAGACACCGTGGCCGGGAAGGGGGTGACCGATGCAGGTGCCGAGCCGCAGGGCCTGGGACCACTCGGAGGAATTAGCGGGCTGCTTGCCCCTCACACACCCCCTAGACGTGGCACTAGGCTCGCTGGCGCCTTAGCACCTTCAAGAGGCAGCTTGCGAGGAGTTTTGCCCACGTAAGGATTGTGGAGGCAGCCTCAAGCGCAATACTCACACCTCATCATTAGCACTTACCTAGTCCAAGCCAGCCCTACCAGGTGAAGGGGCAATATCACACCGTGCACTGTGTCATTACATACCAGACGCTCAGCTATGGAATTAACTGCCAAACTAACCCCAACTTGTAAACTAGCAAAGGTGGAGTCACTTCACTCATCACTCACCAGTGCAACACATAACCCATGTAGTTTGCTGACTCATATTGGCAAGAGCCTAGCAAGTGTAGTTAACTACGTTTCTTTTTTTTTTTTTTTTTTTTTTTTTGCACATTAAGACATCTTAAAGAATATCGGTAGACAAAAAAAAAAATCCTGAAGCATTTGTAACTTAAGAATATAGTGGAGATTCTTCACAAGTGCTGCATTATTTCTAAAATATTTTTCTTTGGGTCTATCACTTCCCACCCAAGACCAGATAGAATCACTGAATTATTTGATATTTATACACAACTTCACACTTATACACATATTTACATTAAATGTAGATAAGGAATGAAAGCAATAAAGCTGCAATACAAACATTAACAGATACTACCAGCATGGAGGTCAGGCAGGACTTAATCAAGGCTTCTGCATGAACCTTTCTGTTGAACACTGTGGAAGGAGCCAAGGAATAGGATGTCAAGGGGCCTCTGTTCAGCATGGGATCGGCAAGTATACAAAGCAAACAGTAATGAATTGCCACACCTTGTGGTATACATCTGCAGTTTCCTTTAACACAGAAGCCCCCAATCTTTATCAGTATTACAACAGAACCCCCCAATCTTTATCAGTATTACAATCATCAGTTTAATCAATGACTAGCAGTGAATGGAGCAACTTTCCAAATGGTAAGGAACTTTTAATATAACACCACACACTATACTAAACTCTTCTCCTCACAGCAGAGGATACTGTATAGCCATAGTGAAGGGGTGATTTTTTTTTTCTCCTTGTTAATAAAGTATCATTAAAAATAAAGCACCATGTTTGGTATATTCAGAATTGCAACTTTTTTTTTTTTGTAAATAACAATTATTCAGAAGCCACTTTAAGCTTGCATCTCAAGAAACATCTAAAAAAAATTACAATTCATATTCAAGCTATACACACTCACCTGGTAACAAATTATTAAACAAAAATCCTTCCACACTGCTACAGAGATCTTCTGTTACAAGTGGAAAGCAGAAGGATGACAGTTTTCCCTAACATACAGGATTTCCCTTTTTTTCCTGATGCTACAGAATGGCAATACTCTGCAATTAATAAAATCTGACCAGGGCTTCCTGACTGAGCACAACTCCCATGCCACAGTTTTCTGCAACACAAAGAGCACCAGTGCTGAGCTTATGCAAGGACTTCTGCACAACCTGAACCAAGGGCAAATCGCAGACTCAGGCAGGAGTCACTGCCTCAGGCTTTCTATATCAAAAACATTTTGCAAAGAAGAGTCTGTTTGGGTTTTGTGCCCTTTCTGATCCTGCACACAGTGTCAACATCACATAAATACTTACCAATTTACTTCGGGTAAAAAAAACCCAAAACACACAAAAATGCATAAGGTGTTGAATAATGCCTGACAGTCTTTATGTTTTATGGAGTACTTAACGGAATAGAAAAATACTTCATGAGGGACAGTGCATAGGCATAAAATTAAGTCTGTGTAAATCACATTCTATTTGATGCCTGCAAGTAGGTCACAAGATTAAAGACCAAAACAAGTTAGAAATAAGAATCTCACTATCCTCAGTAGAACTGTTTTCTCCATTCACATGCCAGTCATTCCCAGGAACACCATCTCCCTTTCGTGCACCAAGGCCATCTCCATCTTCCTGACCAGGCCAGCCCTTCTGAAGCCAGCAGCAGCCACGGGATTAGCTACATCCCGATGCTGATGTTAGATGAACCGACGGCGGGAGACGCTTTTGGCTCCCTTAGCACAGCCCGACGTTGCTTCCTCGGGAACCCAGCTGAGAGGGCGTCAGAGCTTCTGCAAGGCTGAAACTGCCACTGCTATTGCAGGATCAGGTGGAAAGGGAGTACACATTCAAGGTGGGTTTGGGGCTACAGAAAAAAAAAAAAGGGTTTAGTGAGAACAGACAGTATGAAAGAATAGGTAAAGGATGGAAAGGATATCAGACAAGGAGAAGGACTGGATTGACCTTCAGGGCAGCAAATGGACAGGAAACAGAAGTGGAGATACCATTTGGCTCTTTACTTAGTGCTAGAAATACTTCAGGAGCTACACTGAAGTGAAGTGCTCCAGAGTTTGAGAGTCAGCACCCCTCTGAAGCACTGCAAGCATGCTGGGCACATCTGCCAGGTCGGTTTCATGGCATAAAAATGATCCAGGATTTCACTTTGAGAACACAGCATAGCTCTGACCAACATGCCAACGCAGGTACTCCTGGTAAGTACCCGACAGTCTGTTTTTCCTAAAGGGAGGCAGTACAGTTTTAAGGAATTGGTGCTCTCCATGGGTAAGAGATCACCTGCACATCTCAAAATTCATGCACACAACTATCATCAAAATATAAAAAAATACATGCAGCAATACACTGCATGCAGCAACTCATACCGCAAATATCCAGAACACTGCACTTTGCTTAATGCTTATGAAGGGAAAAGGGAATGAAAAGGTTATAGCTCCCTCATCAAAAAATCCCACACCTACAAACACAGAAAAGATTTTTAAACACACACACACACAAAAAAAGAGGATTCTGCTAATGCAATTAGAGTGCTTTTATAACTGCAACAATTTGACAATAAAAGTCTTTGGACTTCAAGGGATACTCCCACAGATCACAGAATCTTTTAGCTTCCTGACTAAAAAGACAGGCTTGTAACTAGTTATTTCTTTAAAAAAGTCTAACCATAAATCTCTTTTTTCTTTCATCTCCTGTCCTGTTAACAGGAATGCACAAACCAGATGGTTGTGAAACCAAAGCACAATCAATCAGGAAGAGACATTATTCTCTTGAAAAGGCTAAAAGAAGAGGTTCTGCTGTAGCTAACATGTAAGGTGCCCATCACCTTACTGAAGTGTCCTGTTTTGTAGTTGCAAGCCAGCCACTAGAGGTCAGTGGCTCAGAATGAAATTAGAACATTGAAGAAAAACTTCCCTTTATTACAACTGACCAGATTTCTGCAATTTCCAACTCTCAGGTAATGAAAAGACTCCTAAGAAGAGCAGCACTTACCTCTATCCTCATGGGGGAAAAAAAAAAAAAGCTTACAATTCTTAAACTATACTCTAATGAAACAGCTACTCTTACCTGAACAGTAAGACATTGAACACAGGAACCTGGGACAGGAGGAGCCTTACTGAATCAAGTCTGTTCAGCTGCTACTGCACTTACTTGAGCAATCTTTCATGAACAAATCAAACATCAGCTTAAAGGCAGCCTGATTCTTTTGCCTGCACTGCTTTTTAATATGAAAAAAGGTTCTCTCAAATCAATTTCACAAGTATTTTGGAGTGTAAAATGGCAAGAGATTAGAAACACCTGTACTGTACACCTGTGCAAGAATTTTTTTTAAGTTATTCCCCTCACAAAGTGAGAAGTGAGAAGGCTGGCAGAGCTAAAAAAAGGGGCAAAGAGCAAGGCATATGAAAGAAATTTGCGAACTGAAAATAGGGCCAGCAAAATATTAGTAATTATGTACCTGCTGCTGTAGATGTATACAACACTGATCCACAGCACATCTACATCAATGCACACAGCTTGCCTCTGCTCCAAAGAGCGATATTTAAAAATTTTTAAACAATTTTCAAAAAGTGAGTAGGACCACCAGATGCCGAATACAAGCTAAACTAACACCTTGATGCTATAACTGTAGTTTCAGAGGTTTGAATATTCCCATGTATTGAACAATTAACTGTTAAAATGTTGATGGACATATCAGAATTCAGACACATGCTTTAAGTGAACTTCACAGGACCACAAACCTTTACAATAGCCTTGCCTGTAAAAGCCTGGATCTAAAGGTTCTTGTCAACGAAAAGATTCCTAGCAGTTTCCATGTGCTTTAGACAGGCCCCAACTATATAGCTGAAAGGAATTCTAATGGACAATGCTAGAATATCTACTGTTTCAAAATACCAAGTGTTCAAAGTACCAAGTGATCAGATGTCCAAAGAGGAGAAACACAGCAAATCCAAAAACATTAAGATAAACTAAGAAACTGCATTTGCTATAAAAATTCTTAGCAGACCAAGTTAACACACATCTGGACAAAATCCTATCCATTTGTGTGTAGTATCTTCCCTAGACAGCTAATACATAAATGTAATAAAACAAGAAGGAAAGGAAAAGCTATTAAAAACCACTCCAAGGAGCCCAGTAGTGAAGTTTAGTTTTCTATTCTCACATGATATGAACCTCAAAAACAACAAAGAGCACAAAATTCCACATAACCATTCTTTTGTTCATTTTAAGTAGATAAAGATCAGCCTTTTGTCCTGTACAACATGGCAGCATCTGAAGACTATTCTAACAACATTTTAATACGGAATAAACTTGAAATAGTTTTCAGCTAAAACACTTAGGTGTTATGCAGATAATAATAATGTGAAAGCCACATGAGCAGAGATTTAAGGTATATGAAAGCAGCAGAGGATCCACACTGGATTTCCATACTTTTTATTACATAAAGCTAAATTCTTCGGCATTTTATTCCCCACTCCTAACTTCTTCCACATTATTTTTCTACTCTTGTGAAAACTGAACTCAGCATTGTTTCAACTACTGCTGCTGATCTAGTTCTGCATCTTTACAATTTGATTTTAAAGTTAATTTTCCAGTTAACTGCCTCTACAGACTGATGCACCATACTCTTGTTCTTCACACGAGCTAAGGTGTTCACATTCATAAAAACGCACACAGCAAAAAATGAAAATACTATGATCCTTGCTTGTCTGCAAGGAAAGCAGTGTGCAGAGGCGTAGCAGACTGCTTCAATACCTTTGCTACTCACAAATCAAACCATGACCAGGCACATGAAAAAAATCAGGAGAGGAAGACAATTAACCCCCAATTAACTATTGCATTCCATTAAGACAAAGGACTTTGATGCTTCCTCTGAATATAACCCATCCTGTTTCTTCTCCAAGACGAATCTAGGATCATAGATGCATCGCTGAAGTCAGTTTTGATAGAACAAAGTCCATCTGATGGGGGCTGGGGTTGAACAGAAGTCAGTTATTTAAAGCATCATCACAGATGAATTAAAGGTTTGCCACAAAACAGAGCAACAGGGATCACACTACTAACAGTGCTGGTTTATGGTTTTGTTTACTTGTTACAAAAGTTACACTGCTAAATTCTAAGTAATAAGTGCTGGTTATCAGAGCAGCAATTGGTCTTATTTGGTTAGTTTGATACAACCATAGTCACAAAACCACCGACTGTAAGATTCACAGAACATAGTATTACTCTCAAGCAGAGTACAGATGTACATCTAACTTTGCTGCTATTAACACTTGCATTGAAAATACGGTAGTAAACTCAGCATCTACACTAGTTTTCACAGAACTTGGCCCAACATCTACTCTGGTAAAAATCAATCACTCCAATGACTTGAAGACAGATATCGACTTTTTTTGTTTTTAATATGCAACTTTTTTTTTTTTGCTCTAAGAAAGCAAGAAGTTATAGTAGCTTGTTAAATCCTGAGCTATTCTGGAAGGGGAAAACAACAACATGGAATGCTTAACATGCAAAGCCTCTGGTCAGTAACTGAAACTCAGAAATCTGAACTTAAATAATCACCATTGTTTTTGCAACATAACATTGGTAGTATTTAAAAAAAAAAAAAAATCGAACAAAAGCTACAAAATCTGATTTCAAGAACATCAACAAAACCATAGCTGTATCAATACAGAAACAATTTAATTTGTTTTGAAATAAATATTTGACATACAAAGCACATACAGTGAGAAGAGAGGATCACAATAAATTACAAGTAGAGATACTTTGCTCATTCACTGCAAAAAACCCTTGGTAGCTGCAGTTTCATACCATCAAATTTATCATTCTTGCTGATTTAAGCAGAACACTAAACAAATATGGATCCCAGTGCTTACTTTCACAGGTACTGGTATGGATAATTTACTGCAGTGATCCAATTTGAAAATCAGTAGGGACCAGTAAACAGCTGCATAAAAGAGTGAATGAGGTGCTTTTTCCTTAGTGTCAGCAGCCTGTGATTATTATGTTTATTAGATTTTCTTGAGAGTGCTTCACATTTTCTCAAATATGCAGGAGAACTATATTTCCCCTCTGAGCCTTACATTAGCATTTTGTGCCTCAGCCACTGAATACAAGAAAAAGATGTATTTTTCAATTCATTTCAGACATTTGTGCCATCTGGGTGGCACAGAACTAAGCAACTTCCTTACTCATACAGTACCTGCCATTATCAGAGAGCTAGCTTTTGTAGAAGAGTTAATAAGGAGTAGTGAAACCTTCTATGAAAGTGATATTTTTCAATCTACATTTAATCTTAAATTCAATTACATTATCCACACTGATAATGCAACTGTGAAATAAAGGATTGCTTAAGGTTCTGTCCTTGAAAGATAGTTTAACACAGCAAGGCCTGGTTCTTCCTAAGATTTGAAGAAACTTTATCACATTAAAGTTAGAATACAGAGAGACACTGATTAGTTTCAGTATTGTTAAGTTACAAGCACAAATACGTACACTACGCTGTATAAAAGTATAAGGAATTTTAACAAATGAGCACAGACTGCTAGTGCCATCTCGCAAAAGAGCTCGGGATCTCACTCTCCTTTCCCATTCCTCCTCACCAGAAAGAGGAGGGTTGTAGCTCCACATGCTCCCCTTCCACAGGGGAAGGCGTTTTTGACAACCCTTTCAGAGAGTGGGCTGTTCTAGCTCAATGGTCCTGGTCACCCTTAATCTGAGCACCACATGGTACAGGTTTTTCTGCAACAGTTTAATCAACACTACCATTTAGGAGACATGGCCAAGATACACAGCATACAGTAAAAACACAGTCCCTTGAACATCTGTCCAACACTTTCTCTTCCTCTTTTCTGCTCTGCCAAAGCTCTTACACTATCTTGGGCCAGTGAGCTTTCCTTCTATGCCTCAGCACCTACCTGTAAGATGCGCAATAACTGTATTTCCTTAGGGGAAGTAGGGGGTCTCTACAGCAAATATTGTGATACAAGAGCCTAATGAGAAAGTGGGATCAGCACCAGGTTAAAAGTGACCAGCTCTGTAATCTGTTTGAACAGCACACTCCAAGCATATAGCTCAAACTGTGTAAATTCAGCTCAAACTAATCTGTAGCTCAAGAACTAAGGCTCAGAAGCCAACAGCTCAGAAACTGTCACAACAAACACTGAGTTATACATTTATAATAGAGTTTGGTAAACATGAAACTTAGCATATTAACAGATTTTGATCCTCACCAACATCATGGAACAGTCAACACTTCTGTTATCAAGAAACAGAATGTAGAAAACTGACAGCATAAAAAAATGACAGAAGTATAAAACTAAATAGAGGACAAAATGGGAAGGATAGATGTATTAGTGGATTATTTGCTTATAAAAATCCCAACCAGCATTAGCATTTCCCAACAGACCTAATTTGTCTCTTCTCATCTGTAGATAAATAAAGCATAAAAACCAAAGCCTTATGGTAGAACCTCACTTACACAGCAAGCTTGTGCAACAGGAGAGGTATGACCTACCCATAGAACTTAAGCAGCAGCACTTATGAAAGCTAAGACAGTTAAAAATAAACAAACAGCAGCACAAAATTTCCACGTTAGGCTGTCAAACTTGTAGTAGGTCAAGGATGCTTCTCTTCACATGATCAGTTACAAAATGTCTCTGGCTGCCACCAGTTTCTGCTACAGGTTCTGCATCACAGCCATCTGCTGGCAGCAGATAAAAATCTTAAGCTTGCAGCATTTGATGTGCTTAGTTGTTAGCACAGAAACAGTCACAAACTACGATTAGGAATCAGACATTAAAAGAACAACAACAACAAAAAAAAAAAACTCATCACTGAAAAATCTCAGTTATCACTAAAGCAGTCTAAGGCTAGAGAAAATAAATCGAAGTTGATACCAAGCGCAGGTCAGTAGCCTTGCCTTATTCATTTGCTTGGAAGTTCTCATTGTCCCTTTTTTGTTGCTGCTGTTTTTCCCCTCCATACATTGCATGTGAGCTTTTCGAAGCCACAAGCAAAAGCTGGGCCTCAGTTCTGTCAGCAATCTCAGCAAAGCATGCAAACAGATGCAAGACTAGCCAAGACAAATTCAATTTATAAAAATCTTTTCCCCAACCCACTTCTAACACTACTTAGAAGAACAGGCTATCAAAAGAAATCCATTATCCATATATAAACTCTCTAATTCTCCACCTACTGAAATCTCATTTAATCCTTTCAGTCTTCCTTGCCCTTTCCTAAAGAGTCTCAAAAATTTGGGTCTCAAACCCAGCATCCTTATCCTTTCATAATATTTCAGACCCAGTTTATACTCTTCACCCATCCCCACAAATAACAGCAAACAACCAAAGGAACAGTAAGATGGGAACCATAATAAAAGCAGTTTTAGAGCATAAAAACTGTCACAGAAGTTAAGAGACTGCATTCTGCTTAACTTCCAGGTTCTAGCATCAGTATGTTCTGTTAGAGGGAAGGGAGGAGAGAGAGGAGAAAAAAAAAAAAAAAAANAAAAAAAAAAAAAAAAAAGCTTGAAGAGCCTAGTACATTATATTTAACACTCCTTTTATTGCAGTAGAAATTTTAGTTTTTCTAAAATTTTCAAATTACAGGATATACATAGAGTGAATGTAGTTGCAAGTCTTAGCAGCTGTAGAACAAGTACTGCATGCAGTTACTTCTGCACTGTGCAAGTATTCCATAAATAGCTAATCATGGTCAGAGAGCAAGTTCGAGAGTCAGAGTATCATACTGAGTTACCAAAAGCAGATCTTCATCAGTACTAAGAGGTTGAGCAAAAAAATAAAAAAATAAATAAAAAAAATCTTTCAACCAACTAGTACTTAATATAACTGAAAAGTTTGAATCATGGCCAAATCACAAACAGGTTAAGAAAATACTTTTTCAACATCACTTTCAAGAAATGTTTCACCCAAGTTTTCTCAAAAAAGAAAAAAACAAAACCAAAAAACACAAACACATAATGCATCAGTGCATTCAGAGTTCACAAAAGGCTGATGAATTCTATTAAGAATAATTAAAATATTAACATTGACTATGGAAGATTAGGCAAAGCATTTGCCTTAACTTTATGATAAGAGGCTGCAGTCTGACAGACAACATTCTTTTTCCATGACCTACCTTTCAACTGTTGGGCGAATGCATAATAAGCACTCAATTTATTATTCATTTCTGTAGCCATGATCAGTAGCCTTCAGATCAGTAAAATCAGATGGATTTATGCCAAAAAGAATCCTACAGCCATTTGGTTCAGTAGATGCCTGAATAGGTGCAATCCTTTATGTAAATTTCCCATCACAATGAGAGCCTCAGAAACTGGAAGAACAATTTATATAGAGCTAGCTACAGATTAATTTTCTAAAGACAGACATGCTTGAGTTACCACTGTCTCACTTTTGCAGAGACACAAGAACACATTTGCAATGATTCTGAAAAAGTTACTACATTTACATTGATTAGTTCACTTAAGAGATGGTTAAAAGTTTAAGCATTGAATCTTTGTCTCAAAAGCTTACGGGTCAGCAGCTTGGCTTGCTAAAACATCATCTTATGACAATGGAACTGTACAGAGTTTCCTGTGGTCTGAGTCTTGAGATTTCTCCCAACTACACGGGAAGAAACCTGGAAAAGTTTCCCCTCCCTGACTTTATTAAAGAAGCTCTCCTTCAGAAAAGGTGTTAGTCATGCCAGTTGATAGATTTTAATCTATATTGTTAAATTCAAAGTGGGACATATTTTCATACTGAATATAGTAATTTAGACAAATAAGGCTATGGACACATTAGTAAGCAGAATACTGTCCAAAGAGCAGTGCAACGAGATGTGTACCAGATGGTGCCCACTGCAGGCATTTTACAGTGCCTAGGGTTCCAACCTATTGAGCAAATACTCCTCAAGACAAATAAACAAACAAAAACTTTTAATCAACCTTAAACAATCTAGGATTTTTAAAAAACAATTCCGTGTGACTGAGCTTTAATCCTCTTAGAGTGTTTTGGGTAAGATGAAGCTACTTTTCATCAATTAGCAATACAACACAGTAATTTTAGGTTTTCAAGACTTGCTTTTGAGATGATAAACTTTGTTATCTCCAAGGGAAGCATATACACATTTTTTCTACAGCCTGGAGTGAGATCAGTGTAAAACCAGGAATTTATAATCATCAGCAGATGTGCCAGCTGCTCATAATGTTCACATTACATAAAGGCCTGAAAGTCAGCTACGCAACAGTTGGTGCCAATCTGCTTATAAAGGAAATGCTGCTGAGACAGAGTCTTCTTACAAAAACGGGGCACGAGGGCTTCATTATTAGATGCTCAACAACGATCCTCAGCTCAGTGAAGAGAGCCCTGAGAATGAGATTTGAACAAAGAGTATTAAGATCCTGTAACCATCAGGCAGAACTACCTAATACCTAGAAGTGCTTTCATTCACTTATTTTCAAATAAACAAACAAATCAAAGTACCACAACCCACCAAACAAAGTACCCACGCACACACTGTAGTTAACAAGTTTCCTTAGATCAGCTCCCTAGTGCAGTAATTGTAAGAGCCTGAGAATTTGCATCCTTTAAACATTAATGTTTTAATTAACTTTAAAAGCTACTTCCATGCACGGACTGATAAAAGACAGCGGAAAAATCCACCCTCAAGAATGAGAATACTAAGAAGGGGAAAAAACGAAGTAGAGCTTTTTCAAAGGCTGTGCAAGGAGCTGAGGGGCCAAGTGCTTTGTGTGTGCTGCTTCTTGCCAGAAGGGACAGAAGACAAGAACCCTGCAATCTAGAACAAACTCTTGGACAGCCATAACAAGTAAGAGTCACAACAGTATTTCCACTTAAAACTGCATAAAACATAACAAAGAGCAAAAATCAAGAGCTGTATTAAAAAAAAAAAGTATTTAGATTGCACAGTTTAAGTCATCTGTAGGAATCAAAACAAGTGCCTTAATTGATTTTTGTTGAAAAATACATGTAATAAGATAGAGCAGATGATTTCCTACAAAACAGTAGGGAACAGGTTGAAATTAAGTTTATGGTTTTCAAACCTGCCTTTGCATACCATGGCAGCCAAAGCCACCTCCTTGGTACCTTGTCAAACTATTTTCTCATCAAGCTTAAGATGATCCACATATTTTCAGCTGATACTATCAACACAAGTTCATAAATACCTGTTTATGTAGAGAAGTGGACTCATAGGCCTGCAGCCTAAACATAAGTCTACCTTTCTGGTGAACAGTTACAAACAGTTGGGACTTTCCCAAATATTAGATTTAATTATTCAGAATCCATCTGCAAGCTCCCATTCAAAGACAGCACATTTCAGGGAAGCCCAGTTATGTGAAGAAAGTACAACCTTGAGTTATTATATTTTTGTTAATATCCACAGTTATTCCACACTTTTACTACTGCCATTTACAGGTTTAGAATTACAAGTTATGTAATCATTTAAGAGTAATCATTTAAATCTTCTAAATACTGAAATACTAAGCTGCTAAGCACCACCTCCTGAAATCAGTGTAATACTTACCGACAGTATGGATTTCGCCGAGAGGAGTAGCGTAGCGTAAGAAACCTATAGTAAATGAACGGCTGGAGAAGACTCCCCTGCCCACTGAAAGAGAAAAAGAAGTGGAGCTTTATTGTCCTATTCCTCCCCCTGCTTGCCCTCCCCAGTAAGGACACAAAACTTCCCCTACCAAACATAAGGAAGCTACCTAGGCTCAAGAACACCAAGCCAAACTGAGAATCATAGTTGTTCAAACAATCTAGGCTTGATGAAGGAAGAATAAAATAAACAAACATAACTCCAGATACACATGAAAACTAACAGCACATTTACAAAGGCTGAAGCTTAAATTGGTTTAACAACAGTTTTATTCTTTAAAAAAATGCAATATTGCTCATTTTATATCAATTTTGTACTTATGAAATATTTTATATGTAGCTTCAGGTAGCTGGAGAAGAGTTACAGAAGTGACAGCAGTGACCTGGAAGCTGGCCGGCATAATTTGTCCAGTTACAACAAATGTTTTCTATGCAAAGCACATTGTTTTGAAAAATATGGCCTTACTCCCGGAGAAGTTTTGCAAAACTTCTTACAGAGATTATCACAGACATATGGAGATATTAAAATCATACCAATTCAAACTACTCTACTTGCTCTGAAATAAGTATTTCTTTACTTCACAAGGCTGCTCTTCACTGTGATAGTGATATAAAGTAGCAAAAGGGTAGCAAGGTGTTCTAAGCCACAGAGTAAATCACAGAAATACTACGCGAATTCGATTTCATTGATTGAAGCTTCCTTATAAAGCACAACTAAAAAAAACCCTGTATAGAATTGTACATTACCTGACAGTTTCATTAACAAGAGCTTTTTCAAATATGATCAGGATCTTTAACCAGATGCATAATACAAAGCAAGGGGGAAAATAAGCTGGTCCGGAGCCAGGGGAAAACTAGCATCTGGGCAGCATTTACAAGTAATTTAGTAAGCTAAAATAGGTTACAGAACAGACTTTCAAAAATTTATTTATACAGTTATATAAAACTGTGTATTCTTTTTTTTAGAACTGTATTAAAACATTGCCAGTTATATTGACCTTCACATTATTTTAGATCTCAATACATAATTCTAAGTTTTCAGTTCCTAGTAGACAGCACATGAAGCTACACCTAAATTCTTTGTAAAGGGAAAGGACTACTTCTAAACAGAATTTTGAAAGCACTTGAATATTTTGGACGCTGTACTCTGAGACTATGTGACAGTTGGTAAGTGGTGCTAATGAAACAAAATCCAACAAGGGTAAAGCCTTGAAAGCATTCAGCTGGCATTTTAGGAAATAATTCCTAACTTATATTAACTTCTAAGTAAATAAAAGCTCCCTTCTGACCCCACAGGACAAAGGCTTCCACTGTGCTATGATTTGCATAGAAGAAAGGGCATTTCTCCACCTCCAAATATCAAAAGGCAATGCCTCCAGCTTCTATCGTGTGCAGGTCATTAGGCCCATTTGACTTAAGTTGGATTCCATCACACAAACTCTAAAATGAATTCAACAGGGAGCACACAGACCCAGCAGACAAACGGAATAAAAAAAAAAGTGTCTCTGATCAGAAATAATACAGGGACATAACTTACTCCTCATTGCACAGTGAAATTTCCATGTCAATTACATTTCTGGGATCTAAGTACTCAATAAAGAGTTAGCTTCACTGAAAGTATCTGACTATGAACTCAACTTTCTACTACACCAACAAAAACTACAGCTATGGTTTAGTGCGAGTTGCACAACTGAAAAATTTATTTGAACCAACAGTCTTACTCATCCTAAGAAATAGAGGAGTTTAGTACCAAATTATATCAAAATGAAGCCTTTTTGATTTTGTGATGTACCACCTTGAGAAATCTAAGAATCAAATTCAAGCTCAGGTCTTGATCAGACAAGACCATATAAACAGGAGATCTCTATGACCTACACAGAACTCACTGCAAAGCATAATCTTGTGCAGGAAGCTCCTAATAAAACACACACACACCAAACAACTACCAAACACACATACTGCAGTTCATACCTGAAGAGCATGAAAACTGTAGCTGGCATCAGGAAAATTTCATTGCAAGCAATGAATTTTAGAATATTCTGTTGATTAGCATTCAGCTTCTCCAGAAGATTTCTTAAAAAGGGCAGACTATTTGAACCTCGTGCCTTTAAGCATGAAAAAAGATTGTCAGAAATGATTTTAAGTATACAAATCTTCCCTAGCAGGAAAAAAGCAGAACAACAACTAGCAGGTATGACTTTTTTCATCATTTTAAGACAAGATCCCTAGCAAATAAGAACTAAAGAACTATCCCGAACTATTTGCTTAGGGTGTTACTGGATGATATTTGTTTATATGCTATTGGAAGTGTGGGATCCCTTTGAGAGGGACCACCGACAACCTAAGGAACTAAAATTACATACAGTTAAATTAAAAACGTCAAGTTTTGCAAATCTCTTCTGTACATATTTTGGGTACAACAGTGCCCTCGACCAGCCTTATTCTGTCCAGCTGTGGTTGCAAGATATCCCGGTTTGCAATATCAGAGATTAGAGCTAAAAATCTGCACAAGACACTGTGCTAGAGCAGCAGCTCCACCCAGTACATATCTCTTCCACTGTAACTAGAAGAATCCACAAATGCAACTGTAAAAGCTGGCATAAAAGCCAAGCACACTACAATCAGTATTTTATAATCATACTTACATCAAGAACTTTTTTTGTATATGTGGCAGCATGAAGCAAAGAAAACAGCAGAACTGGGAAAATACTCACTGAAGCAGGCAATAAGGAAAATAATAAACTACTGGAACACTTCATTCTCCTCCCCAACCCAGCCTCTACACACACACACACACACACACACACACACACACACACACAAATGTTACAATAACACACAGCTGTTGACACTTTACAAGAGCTTGGTCAGAATCAGGTATACCAGATTACAACACACACGTATAACAATTCTGTAGCCATTCTCTTTGCTTTTTACATCTTTCTTGACTATAAAGTATTGGTTTTTTTTTTAAGTGTGTTGGTTGTGTATGCGAAAGTATAAGATACCGTTTGACCTTATACACAATTGAATTTCTGAAGGAACACATTCTTTATGGAAGTGTATAAGCTTAGAAATTAAAATCTATCACACAGACTCAGCCATCATTATGTTCTTATCAACAGATGTTACTGATTGTGTTTCTTCAAAGAACATGCAGTTGCCATCAGTTCAGATTCTGGACAACAAGATTCCCGGGTCATTTTAAGAGTAAGATATTAAACTAAGCACAGAAAGAGAAGCCACTTCATAAATATCATTTGTGACAAGCCATAAAAATAACTCCCTTTTTCAGACTATGTTTAAAAGATTTAGCTGAAAAGAAAGCTTACTACAGAATAGCACTCTGTGTACATGACATATGTCCTACTTACAGTAAAGAGTTATATAGGTGGATGGTAATGAATGAAAAATATCAACTGCCATTAAAGTATCACATATGACATAGATGATAAACACTGCACTTAAATACAGGAAAAAGATAACACTAGGAGACAGAGGCTGCAATGCTCTAAAGAGAATGTTAACCTGAATATGGTTGAATCAGGACAAGCAGCTCTGATTTTATACAGGGTATGTTCTATGAATAGTAAAACTGTTTTAATTTAAACTGTGTTTTCAAATCATGGCACGGGTAACAAAAGCCATTGAATTTTTCAAATATTTTTAAAATTGACCAGGACAACACTTTGGCAAAGGATACTTGTGACGGGGTAGGAATTAACAAAGATGAGGGAGTAGAGCAGGTAGTGGCAGCTGTCCTCCAGCAAAGCCTGGGCCAGGAATGCCCTGCTGAGCTGGAAGTGGGGCAGTCGCTGGTGCAGGCGGAGGGCACTGGTGAGAGCATTGGCCAGCAAGGCCCGTTGGTAAAAGCTCGCTGCTTCATGCAACCTGCAAGGTACCAGAGGAGGTGTTACCATAAAAACCAACCGAGCCTCTGCTTACAGGAAGCTCCCCCTTGACAATTGCATCACAGTTGCAAAACACTTGGCACTTTTCCCACTATAAGAACCATTACAAAAATGGCTTCAAAAACTTGCAACACTGACTTACTGCATGACGCCAAAGATAAAGCAGGAGATTATTACATAGCTACAAAAAAGCACACATAACTGCCTCCATTGTTACTCAACATTTCCCCAAACATATCTAAAAATGTTTTAAACTAATTAAAAATCTGTAAACTGTTTTCACAGAAAGTATCCAGTACACTGAATGCCTTCCCACTCATTCTTAAACAAAACAAACAAACAAATCTAAGAAGTGTAGCTACCATGTAAGTTTTTAAATGTTATTTTACAGTATTGTAAAACATACCCTAGAAGAGGCAGGACAAATAAAGCTGAGCAGTAAACTGTGAACAAGCGGGAAATCCACATTGCCGTATCCAACTTGTTCGCCATCAGAAATTGCTACAGTGGAAGAAAGAAATTGCTACATCAAAAGAAAAGACAAAAAGCCAACCCCCCACCAGACGTTAGTATCTTTATATTTGCCAGTATTCCACTCTCCTCCCCTACTAAGTTTCATCCCTTTCCAACTTTGTGTGTAATCAAATGATAGCTTGAGTGTCTTTTGGTTTTGTAACGTACCCAATTTGTGATCAAATCAAAAAGCTTCTTTGTACATTATCACCAAATACAGTCTTAGAATCTTTTATAGAAATATTTTTTCCTATATGGAACCACCTCACTAGACAACCAACTCAGCACGCAAGCTCACTAGCCCTCTGTCCCTATTGCTGCAAGGCTCCTTTTATAAGGGATTTTATATACATGAGGCTAAAGGCTCCATACAGGGTGTGGAACCAACCAAACAAAACAAACATTGAAAGCACTCTGAAGGGTGATTTAAGTTGCCTCCTGCTGCTAAACTCTGCTTAGCCACAGTCCTCTCCACTCCTGATGAGCCCATGAGCCCCGGGGCACGAGAAAGGCTCTACAAGGCTCGACATCCTTTTGGCTCCCACATCCCCAGCAGAGGTGCCCAGACACTGCCTTTCGCCTGCAGAAGTTCAAAAGCCGACCCGGAACCCGAGCCCCACCGCGCACTCTAACGTGACGAGGAATTAACCGAAGGGCCGCACAGCGAGGGCCTCCCCCACAGCAGCTCCGTTACTCGCACACCGCGGTACCTCCTCCCCGGCCCAGCCCCAGCCGGGACAGCCCCCGCACACCCGCGGACAGCGCGGGGGCCGAGGCCCTGCCTCGCCAGGCGCCGCGGCCCGGGCTCCGCGAGGCTCCTCACCACCGCTCCGCCGCCCTGCGCCGGGCCGTTCTGCGTGGAGTCCGCCATGGCCGCGCCGCGCCGCACCGGCGGGGAGAGAAGGCGCCTCAGCTGGGGACGGAGCTGCCAGAACGCCGGGCCCCTCTGCCGCCCGACACCGACCTCCGCGGCCGCCTCTCCTGCCGCGCTCCTCAGACACCTCCGCACCGTCACTTCCGCTGGAGCCGCGCGGGCCGCCGGGAAACGTAGGCCTGCGTCACCCCCGCCCACTCGTAGCGCGTCTGATGACGTCACGGCGCCGCCTTCACCTGGCGACGTCAGGGGCCTAATGGCGAAGGGCGGGTTAAAGCTCGACCGTTTCATCGTGCTGGAAGTTTGCCCAAGGGCTTCCAGACTGCGGTTTTAACGAAATCTCGTAGTGTGTCAAAACAGCCTTCTAAAGTGACAGGATATGCTTGGACCTGCAGCACATACTGAGTAAGCTGCGGTATCCGAATATGTCGGCCACCCTGCAGCCAAAGAGCTCAGACTCGCTGTACACGTAGCCCCAAAACTGCACAGTGCTGCAGCACAGAACAGTCAGGCTTATAGCCGATGCTACATCTCAATAACATTAAAGATTAAAACCTTAAAGCTAAAGAACTTAAAGCTAAACACAGATTTAATTAAGCAAAGGCGTATTAGCAATGCTGACCTGAGGACTGAGCTGGATGGCACCTTACAAAGGTCTCTCCCCGCTTGGTGACACATAGCACACCATTTGCAAGGTCTTGGAAAGTGCACGGAAAGCACCCCCTTTGTTAATCTGTCCTCAGTCTTAATACTGATTTTTTTAAATTGATCTGTGGTGGGTAGTTACAGGATCATGATTCTGTTCTCAGTTAGGCCTCAATAAATCTAATCTAGCTCTCCTGAAGTCAGCATCTCAGTAAAAGAAACCAAAATGAGGTCCTCAAGACTGACAGCTTTGCGTTATGACTTCCAAAGTTAACTTCCTCATGTGATTTGAAGTCTTCTGGATTTCGCTCCAGGATATGTAGCAGGTTCCACCTCCTGGTGATACGGATTTAAGAAGGGCAAGCTATCTGCTCCCATTCCTGAGCATTCCAAGATGCTTGCACTTTAGCAAAACAAAAATCATACTTTTGTCACAAAAGATGTTGGAATCAACATCAGCAATCAGCCTCATTTCTGATTTATGATAATTAAACTTGAAGACTGATTGGAATAGGCGCAAGGAAACATCTGGAGAATGTGTAATGAAACATGTCGACAGGAAGAAGCAAAACAACCGTCAGGGATTCTAATGCCTTAGCAATCACAAGTAAACTTGTGATTTCACTTCTTTTCTTCATCACTCATCTCCATAAAGTGGATACAAAGTAGACACAAGAACTACCGGCTATTTTGGAACTATTTCTTACAGGTGTAGGAGACTCTAAGGGTAAACAGCTGTAGTGAATCAGGAGTGTGAGTGTGTCTGCCAGATGTTCTCAAATGTGATATATAAATGTAATACAAAGACTGTCAAACAACTATGTTAAACTGAAATTAAGGCTTTGAATATAGCTCCAGTTGCTTAAGTTAAAACATTACAAGAATATTTTGTTTGTCACAACAGAAAATACTAATGTATCCAGGAGATTTATTTAGACTGAACTGAAATGTGAAAATTCACCGCGTAGGCCACTAGACATTTAGTTCTGCCAAACTGAAATGCCACAAGGTAAAAACACCTTCTGACCTATCGGCAGGAACATGTATTTCTTAAATTGACCTGGGGTGACAAGTGCATATCTTTATTGGGAATGCTTGTTTCTTTTTTTTTAGCATTTGTAGTTTAGGGAAGACAGAACACACACCGGAACATTCATTTCTAGAATGCTGTTTGCTGGCTCCTAGTCATACACACTAAAGTTTACATTTTCTTTTTGCTAAGTTTTTCTCTTGTATATTTGCCTTAATTCTATGGGAATAACATAAATAGAATGTTATTCCGTTTCTGATTCTTAAAAGTTAGTGACTTCAAAAATATCCTACTTTGAAAATCTTAGAAAGGAAGATCATACTTGGGCCTTCATAGTCAAGAAGCTTGCTTTGTTTTCTAACAGTTTTGTATTTTTCCTGACTTTACTCTTCACCTTTGTACTTCTGTGCCTGGAGAACTTTGCCCACTCTGGTTTCTTGTTCAAGAAAGGCTCTCTCACTGGGCAAATTTGGTACTGTTCCGTTTAACTTGAGAAGAAAATATTAACTTGTATCTTAAGAAATCAAGTTTCAGCTACTGACTTCCCCCTTTCCCAATTCTTCTCTGCTCCCCCTTTCCCAATTCTTCTCTGCTACAATATTGCTGATGGAGCAGAGAGGAGGAGCAGAAATTGATTCCTGCATTATTAATGATTTGGTTTCTGACAGTTATAAGAGGATTTTTCCATACCATCAAGCCGCCAATTTGCTTGCTCCTACTTCCATGGATGATTGACTGTTCAGATATTTAGAAAAGTCTCAATATAATTGCTGAGGACTTATCTCTCTCATTAGGGATACATTCCTATTTCTTCTCTATGGCAGTCCACACAAGGCAGCACAGATATATCTCAAATCTTCACTAACACATTTCTCTCTGTTCCATCAATATGTTCATAAGCCTATCAATTACTGGCAGTTAAGGCACCTAGGATCAGCTTTCTCATAAAATATAAAATTATGATGCAAGGAGATACATTTTGACCTTTGGGCCTCAAACATATTTCTACCAACGCACTTTGATGTCTCAGAAAAAAGAAAAAAATCTTAGTATGGCTGTAAAGTAACTCACGTGTTAAACAAAATAAGAATGCTCTGCGTTTGTTCGGCTCAGACTGCGGCTCTCCAGATAAACTGCAAGTTCACTGATGCTCACAGCATCGCTGTGACTTAACTGTTGACTGAAGACTTCGGAATAGGAAGGCTGGTGATTTGCTTAGGGCCACATACACCACCGCTATGTGTAGCATGACTGGGCTGGAAACAGGATCCCGAGTTGCTGTGGCCCCACTGCCACTTCCATTCTCGGTCTCAGGCTCTGTTTGCTTCCAAATGGAAGCATCTACAAAGCAACACATTTGAAAATCCAATGGAGAAGGAAGGATTTTATGGTGTTTCAAGTTCGTTACTGAGAATCTCATTACAGACACTATGGAAATATTTATAAACAATAATTATTATTAAATAAAGTTAAACACCCATAATAAAATATATCATGGGCCATTATTTCACTTTACAGGTTTGGACATTTTATTGTGTTTTTAATAGCATGTCTTTCTCTTTAGCTCTGGCATTCGGACACAGAGAATTAACTCTTCAGAGTAATACCTAATGTTATAATGGGAGTTTTACTGTCAGTGAAGTAGCAATTGGAGCAGACATATAAGCAGGTGCATGGCATTAGCAAGACCACAATCTTGGGGAGTCCTCAGTTTGTATTTTAATAGAAGCTGACATAGCACTGTCTAGGTGGTGATTTATCTTTTTCTTGGGGCATGGTTGAAAGAAGGTACTGTTGATAACATTCATATACACTTTTCTCTCTCTCTCTTTTTTTTTTTTTTTTTCCAAGTAGAAGAGAGAACATTCCTACAAGGTCGACAGTATTACAGTTCCTCATGGCCAAAGTAGCTACATTATTTGTATCAGTAATGTATGATGCAAAGCTGAAATAAGTTTTTATCCAAATTTGTTATGAACAATTTGGTTCTTGTTTGTGGTTATCCCAAGCTGTCTGTCCAAATCTTAAGAAACAATGAAGGACAGCGGGTCAGTCCATGTAACATTTTTCAGAAAAAGAAACAGAGAAGTCTTCTGTCTCTCTATGTTGGATTGCTTTGTGATTCTGCTTGATGGTCTATAGCAATATCAAACATGGCCCCCTTTCTTTTCACTCGCAGTTGAACTTTCCATTTACTCATCCTTCCAGGAAGGATTACCCTTTTAATCAGGAAACGCCTGCCAAAGCAAAGAAAGACGTTAACCACAACCTTTCTGGAGACGTGCAAAATAGGAAGCCTTCCTTCCCCTAGCTTTCTGTGTCAAGACTTTTGTAGCTTTGAGCTTTTCAGCATACCCGTCTCTTATTAAGATGCATTATTCACGAGTCGCTCACAAGCTGTAAGCATAAGCTTAAGATGGTAAAAGGGTCAATGATAAATTGATAACTATAATAAATATTGGAGGTATGGCATATGCATAGCATAGGGCACTGTTACCTGCATGTTTTATTTTCAATGCCCAGCTCATCAAGGACACAAAAAATACTGAAAACTTCGGAATAGAAAGAAAGATGGCATACCCATCCAGGACAAGGGTGCTATTAGTGCATGCAAAAAAGATTTTCTCTGCCGTGAGACAGCATAGCAACAAATACCAACAAATGTAGAAACACAGTGGCTGTGTTATGGATGTGGACTTTCAAGTACCCATACCAACTGATTAGGCATCCTGCTGCAGGAAAAAGAAATCATAAGCATCATCCTGCAGTCTTGAAGAAAAATCTGGAGGTATGTTGGCCAATGCTGAACTAAGTACTGGGTAAGGGGGGTAAAAGGCTCCCTTCCCTAGCAATCATGGACTACAAAGGGAATAAAAAGACAGATGCAGCAGGACAAAAAAAAAAAAAAAGCAAGCTATGTACTTTATGCACTTTTCCAAGGAGGACTTCAGTTCATGATGCAAGGAAGGTTAGTTGTATGTAGGCGTAGAGGTATGTAAAGAAATATTCTCTTTCTGAAAACTATCCATTAAATGAACAGATCAAAGAAAAGATTAAGTCTGGCATCAGTACTACTAGAAATAGAACTTCATTTAAAAAGTCTAATAGCACTGAAAGCTAAAGCTCCATGTTTTTCAGCAGAGGCGTTCATGAACAAGGTTACTTTTCTGCTACTCATTCAGCAGAAGTTGATTTTTGCAGATAAACAGCAAGAACTGCAAGCGATATAAGCTGGGAGAGCAAAAGGGAACTACCTGGAATTTTCTGCTTTTATCTGAAACTAGCAATAGCCACAGTCCAGATACCCTCCCTTGCCATAGCTGTAGTACTCATAATGCTGGAAATCCCACCCCACTCACCTATGAAACTTTTCTCACAGCTACAGGAAATTTGGGGGTTGCATTTTCTGAAGAGAGGTTGTGTTTCCTGCCCCTGAGCTTCTGCACCTTCAAAGCTGCCTCTGGTTTCATCCATAAACAAGTCATTAGAAAAGTCTCCTCAAGTCTGTCGGTATTATCTGTGCTCTTTAGACCATTACAAAAGTACTGAGGAAGCAAATGCTTTCAAAATGCATATAGAAATCCTTATGAAGATTAGAGGAGGCTTCAGAAAGAAAATTATGGCTCTGAGCAGTATTTTCAATCATATTTTCCTAAACAGTATTTGTTCCAGTGTTCCAGTGATCTCATTTATTGTACGATATCAGTTCTGTTGTTGTTGTTGATGTTGTTGTTGTCGTCATCATCTTTGTTTTGTTTTGTACTGGGTACTTCTGGTGTTGAATTTTCAAAAGCACTTCGAGGTGCAAATAACCTCTGAAGTCATTAAATTTCTGTATTCTTTATAAGAATCCAATCTGAAAATCATAGAAGAAAAAAATCACAGAGGTGATTCAGTGATTTGGATATGTGGAAATATTTTTAACATTTAACTTTTTGTATTAAATTGCTTAAGCATAGAACTCTGACATGTCTTCTGCAGACATGTTAATGGTATTTTGGGGAGGGAGTTATTTTTATTCCTTCCCAGCATATCCAATCCCAAATATATGAGTCAAGAGCTCCTTGACTTCCAGTTTATATAATTAATCCCTCTATTTTTCATTTTATTCCACATAATTTAATTAGGTTATTCTAGGTTTATAATCATTGCCAAAAAATATATATGCATATTTTATCCAACTGTTTTTTTTTTTTTTTTCCCCTGGGCCACTGGTAATCAATAAGAGCTTAGAACTTAGAAAAGATAAAGAATACACGGAAAGACAATCAGTTTAATTAGATTTGTCCTTCCAAACAGTCATAGGTAAAGTCCATCCATTCAAATCTGATCTAATCATGTGCAGAAGTGGCGTGAAATTGAATGAAATCAAGCTGTTCATATCCCAGAAAATGTTCATACCAAGATGCAAAAATCCTCAAGGATACCAATTAGTCAGATAGTCTTCTGATGAGTCAAGGATAAGTTTCTCACTCAGTCATATTGCTTCTGATTTATCTATTTAGCATAGTGACTGGTAATGGAAGTCTGTTCTTTGAGGCTCATAACTTCTTATTAAATTTCATGTTATATGAGGTCTTTTGCAGACAAGAGGTATCTTACATTTATTCTTTTGGCAATCTTTTGTGGCTTATATGTAGCCACTAGTGATTACTTTGTTAGGGAAGTAATAACGCTGGGAGGGAGTTCAAGAGACATATCTGGTATTATAAAGTCATAAGCAATCTGGAGAGGGTCACTTGCTAAATGAAGAGTTAAACCCAGAGCAAGATTATTGGCATAGATATAACCATGCAGTTTCTGAAATGCAGTAGTTAAACGTCTATCAATCAACTGTGCCTGGAAGAGGCAGAATAGAGAATTCTGGGAATATCATGGAAGATTGTCTATACTCACTGTTAGCTTCTTCACTGAGGTTTAATGAAGCTTTTGGTTAATTATACTATTCATTTTTCCTGATATGATTTTTTTCTTCAGTTGCATGTTTTTAAAAACAGAGCAAGTGCCTTTGATCTCATTTTCCTAATCAAAAGCAAGAATAGATATTTCAGAAACTCTTCTTTGTCACAGGTAAGACTGTCTTGCATTACAGTTTGTCCAAGGCCATTACTAAGTCTTTGCATGGGAAGATGCAATGTCCTGCACCTTTGTTGTTTATCTTCACTGACAGCATTAGCAAAATGCCCTTTCTTAAAAGCCTTGCAATATTAAAAAATCTGGCGGGCCTGTCATGGGATTCCCTTCCCCCAAGTGATTTCCAAGAGAAAGAGGAAAGAAACTACAGTTGTAGCAAGCAGTGTGTGTAATGATAGGATTGTGTTTTAGAAGTGGGAGAAGAGCAATAAACGAGTGACAAATTTGTAGGACACAGGATTTTGCTCAGAGGTAGTGGAATCCGCATTCTTGAAGACTGTGAACACTCCTGTAAGAAGACACAGATTTAGTGCTGGCCATTGACCTGCTTCAAGAGGAAAGCTGGACCAGCTGGTCCCAAGATCCCTTCCAACCAGTACTGATGTGATTTTGTAAAGAGAGAAAGTCTTAAGTAACAAAAAAGAAAAGCTGAAACAACTAGTCATGGACATCAGGTTCACCATTGCAAGGATAACAAATGCATGGTGGAGTAACAGGCATGATTGAAACATGGGCACTGAAGGATAAGAACTCTAAGGAACTGTAGAAAGAAAGGTTACATAACAATGTATGTTAAGAACAAAATAATTGTCAAGAATTAGGGCAGATATTCAGACGCAGGTAAAATAATGCAAGTTATTAGTAACCATACCTAGATGTTACAGCTCATGCAGAGGGGAGCACTAGAGCTTAGTTGCTAGTTTACTAAAGATAAGTTGCATAACTTATCTAAAAATGCATCAAAGACTGTTTAACATGTTCATTAAGCAGCGTAATGATAGACGTAACAATACAGGAGTTGGGGCTAAGGGCAGTGTTGCAAAGATAGGAGGCATCTTCAAGACATCAGAAAATTCATCACACAGTTTTGCTTAAAAAAAGAAGATGGTATGGCTGACATTTTAAGATTTTGAAAATTGAATAATTTTTCAGATCAAAGATACCTTTTCACAAGTATTTGTTCAAACAGGTAGAAATGATTTTGGGGGGGACTTTTTTAATGAGCTGAAACAAAAGTGTTGTAAATTCTAAGGGAAGAGTTTTGCAACATAGCTGAAAAAAAAAACATAAAAGCATCTCTAGTTCTGTGGTGAAAGAAAGGAGAAAAGTATACATATCCTATAGTCAATCGCATAGTATATCCCATAGTCAAGTGATTAAAATCTCCTTAACAAGTTGTCTCAACTTTGGAGCTGGAAACAAAAGGCCTATAGAAGACTTCAAAATGAGGCAACAGGCAGGAGAGAGCCTGTCAGTGCCATCTCCCAACACAGGATGAAATCTGTCCCTGATTCTCACCTCAGTTTCTGAACTCCAATCTTTAAAATTTCAAAGAATCTTTTAGGAAGGTCAAATCTCAGTCTCTGACCTTGTTTTGGACCTATTTTGTGCACTGGCAAAGCCAAGAAAATCAGAGCCTTTTTCATGAGCTATAATACCAAGATCAGCCATTTCTCTATAATGTATGGATGCTTTGACCATAAGGTACAACTGGAAGGGTTGTGTTTGTTCATTGGCTTGAGTTATTAAGCTAAAGGGGATGTTACATTTGTTGTCCCAGTTGCAGGTATGCTTAACTTCATTGATATGATCCCCTTGACAATGCTCAGGATCTCAGACTGCAAAACCAGGCAAAAAATATATATATTTATTTTCATTTGAACAAATATGGCATGCAGCAAAGTCTTAACAGTCCCAACTGAGGCCTTTGGAGGTGATGATAACAAAAGCAGTAAATCTAGAATGACGATATTTGCAAAATAGTAGCGATAAGTTCTGTTCATCATTGTACTGTACAATTATTCCTCAAGATTTCATTGGAGACCCTTGCACTAAGATCCTTCTTGTTTAAAGTATAAACCAATGCTGGGCATCACACTGAAA
>VZSV01000017.1:8680027-8706468 GCA_013398735.1 Nothocercus julius
TTACTGGGCCCTGAAGAATAGAGAGGTAAGAAATGCTTCAGAGCAACTTGCTGGTTACGGGGACCATGATATCAAAGAGAGGGGGAAGAGCCTGCTCAGGGGCTCCCAAGCACCAGCCTGTACAGGCAGGTGAAGAACCAGCCAGAGAATTGGGTGTCTCCCAGGAAAAAGAGCAGCAGGACAAGAGTTGGATATCAATGTCTTTTAACAGGTTATTTGGAACTGGCAGTGATTTTAGTAGGCCATTTTATTGAACTGAACTGGATTTGTCCCAGCACAAATATGCACCATAACATCTATTTCCAAGAAGTCCACTTCAAGAGGAGTAGCTAAAAATATACTTTCCAAAAACACAAGCGCTCAGGACATCTCGTACAAATATTTATTATTGTCAAAATAAAACCTTTTTATTTGGAGGTTTTGTCCTTTATGATAATAATAAGAAATTGAATTAATGGAAATTTGAAAATCCTGTATTTTTTCTTCCAGGATCAAATAGTCTCGATTACTTAGATGTTACAAGGAGGCTAGAAAGCAGCTCTTTGGGGCAGCTCACATTTCTTCTTTGTTGGATTCTGGACTGGAAGGCTGAAGCAGGTCTATAACTGCTTTGTTTTCCTGGTGCTAAAGGCTTGAGAAAAAGACATCCATAAATGACTTCCTAAATTTCCTCCTATTCTCCTGCAAGCAGATTTCAATCCAACAGTTGATTTTGACCACTTGGCAGCTAGGAAGTCATCCCAGTTTGTAACTGCCTGCATTATTAGTGCTACAAGGCTCCACTGTGCTGGGCTGCTGACTCCCCTTTCTGGGACCAAAAAGGTCCCAAATCATGCTGAAACTGAAGATGTAACATCAAAATTTGTACCTGTTACCCAGGAACATTTCAGTTAATTTTACAACAAGAAATCTGAAATGGTTTCCAAGCTTTGAACATTTTAGAACTAAACTCAAAGTAAAATCTCACAGAAAGTTTTGTGGTATTTGGATGACTTTTTCTCATATTTGGACTTCTGGGCTTTCTCCTTGATTTACATTGAAACAGACACTATGCCACAGGAAAGCTCCTTTCTTAGTATCTGTTACCTTCCTGGAAATTGAAGTAAGGGCATCTCTCTGACACACAGACACACAAAAATAAAAGAAAATCTTTGCCAATTAGATTTCCAGCTAAATTTTGCATACTGAAGAACATCTAATTTTCCAGACATCAATCCAAACTTCACAGTTCTGGATCTCTCTTACTCTCCATAACCTCAGCACACTTCCAAATGCGTGTGTTTAATGTGCCTCTTTATTCTTTCATTTTATTTGAAAGCTAGTGACCTTCCTTGTTGATCTTCTTAGCATGAACACTGAAATACCATTTTGTAATGAGGCAACGGTGTGATGTGTCCAGCAGAGAATATTAACTCTTCCAGTACCCACTACCAAAATCACCTTTAAGTGCCTTAACACCACCAACCAAACAACACATAAACAGCACTAAAGCTGTCAGACCAATCCCCACAGAATGCATGAGCATTCACTCAGCCAGCAAACTATACTCTTCATGTTCACCTAGCCTGACTTCATGTTCACCTGGCTTGGAACATGGCCAGTTATTTCAAAGTCGTTTTATTCATTATTTATTTTTGCAATAATTTAATGCACCACTCTATGTATTTCATCTGTAAGCAGCTGCTCCAACCTAGTGGGAAAATGCCAGTGAGTCAAACACCTTCTCCCATAGGAGTAAGACAGACAGGGCTTTCAACATTCAGCTCCACTGGCAGCAGCAGGCTGCCTGGGGAGCACCTTGCACTGAGCCTGGTGCCCTTGGAATCGTGTACTTCCCATCCCAAGGGAGTCCCCTGTGCCTAAGCAACTCCTGTTCTCTCTCATCATACCTACGCTTGCAGGAAAATATTTTCTTGCTGAAAATAAAGGAAAGCAGTGAAGCCGTGTGCATGACGCTGTGAGGTACGCGTGTCTTGATCGGGGTTTGATGCCCTTTTCCTGCCTAGCAAGAAATTCTCCCAAACCTTTCAACAGAGGAGCTGATTCAGATAACCTCTACTCAATGAATACCTTAAGAGCATCCTTAACTTTGACCTCATGTTCAAGTCCCACCTATGGGCTCCCAGGCACGGCACGGTGGACACGGTGCTGCTGAGGCTCCCGACGCCTTCGGAGTGGGACTCCTGCCATCTCCCTGGCATTCTGTGCCACGGGCCTTGCCACAGAGCTGGAGGCCGGAGCCAGATCTCGCAGCATGCTTGACAGCTGCTAGGCAGTTAAATTCAATCTTCGAAGATGAACATTGATGCTAGATGATTCTATCATAAAGCCACAAAGTCTAAAAAAAAAGTTAGGTTCATTTCACATAGATAATAAAGACGATAATGCCACTTAATCTGGGTAATCCTCATTTTTGCACACAGTAACAGAACCAGGGCTGACTCAAGACTTCCCAGTAAGCGCAAGCAAAATTCAATTTTTCAGTCACAGTAGAGCAGCTCCTTGGCACCAGCCTTCTCAAATGACTCAGAGCACTGAGAATGAACAAATCCCTCTTGCCCCCCTCTCTACTCACCCATCCTGCTCTCTGCTGCCTTTGCTCCTACTCTTTTCCCAGCACCGAGCATCAGCATCCAGATGGCGCCAGGCAGGGGATGCAGCATGTGGAGGACAAAAAACATGTCATGCCCAGATGAGGAGCCAACTCCATGGCAGCCTCCTCCGTCCCAGCAGCACAAGCTGCTCTGCTGCTTGCACGCCGACCGTGCGGCCAGGCTCCGAGCCACCACCACTGCTCTGCACAGCTTCCTGGGCTGGGTCGTTGCAAGAGCCCCTCCAACTCCTGCCCTTACTTTGCTTTAGCCCAGGTCACATCCTGAGTTCAGATGGCCCCTCTTTCTTGCAAGGGTAAGAACTGCCAATTTTGTAGCAGATGCTTCTGGTACTGCAACTCTCAGATAGCTTCCTGTTAAATACATATGATGGCATTTTGCATCTCTCCTCATCAAGCTGTAATTAGCAGCCGGCCGGGGCTGCTAGCTCAGGGGCATCTTTTAGCTCCCTGATGCGGAGAAGCTGCCAGCTGGCTTGTCCCTAGGATAAGGAAGCAGCTGGCCCTTTCCTTGGCTTGCAACTCTGCTTGTTGCTGCAGGAAGGAGAGGTGAGGGGTAACTTACCTCCTCCCAGGAGGCTCCTTGCATGGACGGCACCAGGAGGGCAGGCAGAGCGTGGCTCAGTGAGGCACCGAAATTACCCAGTCTCGGCTGCGCTGTTTCCTGCAAGAAGCTGGTCCTCCCAGCAGACACAGAGCATAGGTTTTTTCCTCCAGCAGTTTAGCAAAGTGAGGGTTAATTTAAGCCCGCAACAGTGTTTCCAGATTCGATTTGGTGAAATTTGTGATAAAATATGAAAGGACCAATGACTGCTTATGTTCTCTCTCCTGAGGTGATAATACTGCAAGAGAACGTATCACATTCATCGCTCCTTCTTAAGCCCAGTCTTTTCTCTTTTCCAAGGACCACAAGAAACACCTATGAGTAGGGCTGTACATGGAACTACATGGAGAGGGGCAACCAAGTCATCCACTTGTTTTCCTTCCTGTGAGCTGATGGTCTGAGCTGAGCAGGGAAGGTGGCCCTGCTTAGCTGTGGTTCCAGGTGAGGAGCAGGGGCTAGCGAGCTTACCCTTCATCGGGCCCTGATTTTCTAATTCCAGCCAGTCCATATTTGCACACTTCACCAGTCTACATGCATTCATAGGATGTTCCATCAATCCTTCTGGATCAGGAGTTGAGTTCCTAGTCAGTGCATCTGCTCCTTCAACCCAGCCTTTGATCTACCTGTTCTTGGGTTCTTCCAGTCGGATATATTCCTTTTAGGGTTGTACTAGCTGCAGCTGCAGGCTTCATTTTCCACATATCCCTCACCTGGGGAATTGTCTCCCAGGTGCTCAACATCCCAAGGTGGCTGGGTTGCCTGTTCAGACTTAATGTTATTGCTCTTGCTGGGCCTGCTACAGCTACACTTAGCTACATGGGTGCTGCCATGGATGATCCCAGGGTACCTTGACTTGGGGAACAGATGGAGGCTTTGCAGCCTCCTTAGCTCCCTTCACCCCTGGAAAACTGTTTTTACCAGATCCTTTTTTTTTCTTCCATGTACATCTCAATATCTCATTAACTAGATTAACAGAAGTTGAGTGTATTTCCAGAGAAGACAATAGGTTCCTAAGACAAACCATGCCTCCTTTAAGGAATTCATCATTACAAATACAAATTGCTTCTGTTTGTTGTGATGTTTTTAGATGCCAGAATAGTGATAGAACAACAGCTTCCCATGAATCCTGTTGGCAGACCTGGTGCTTGGAAATAACTACTGGTAACCAGTGATTTAAACAAGTGCCCAAGGGTAAAGGCTGATATTCATGGCTGCTCAACAAACAACAAATTTACAGATAGGAAAATTGATCTGTGAATGTCCTATTAAGAAATAGAAGGCAAAAATGGAGTGAGGACATTTTTGTGAGTACCTTGGGTATGTAGCTCAGATTCAGGCATCCTGTGGGGGTTTCTTTCATCTGTCCAGGGAAAGAAGTGACTTAGTGAGACAGAGCCAGTCCCTTTCCTCAAAGTCATCACCAACAGGGTCGCCACCCATCATGGTAAAGACCAAACAACAAAAAAATTCCATATGTCTTCACAAGTCCCAAATTTTCTCCATGGAGTTGCAATCTGCTCTTCCCTCTGAGCCTGTGTGGTAGCCTTTTCCCTTTGGAGGAGTTGGGAACACCAGCCCAACACCAGCTGGCTGCCCTGCACCTCTGCACATACCTAGTGCTTTCAGGAGAAATATCCAGCAGAAGCTGTAGCCGACACAAAAATGATCATGTAGCTTGGCTTTTACAGCCTGAAGATACACCTGTCCTAGCTGGAGTATCAAATAAGGCCTGCCTTTATTTAGCTGCATGTTTGAACAAGTATCATTCTCTACTAAGGGTGAGGCAAAATTTCATCATTTCAGACTTACATGGAACTGCATTTATTACAAAATGAAGTTTAAATTTGAATGAGAACCTATTACATCTATTACTCCCTTTGGAGCCGTCACAAGTAAATATTATATAGATTATTAGAAGAGCAGAGGAGCCCAAGCAGATTGGCATCTTGATCAAGGTTAGCCTGTACTCATTATGCAGCAGCACATCTGGAATGGTCCAGTAGCACCCTGAGAATTCCTAATACATTAATAAGACTTACACCTCCCATAATTGCATTTGGCTGATTAACTTTCGTCCAGCTGGTCTTAGCTGCATAAAAAAGGCAATTTATAAGCTTGTTATGGAGAAGTAAGTTCTGAACATCTTTGGTGTACATCTTGCCAACTTTTATTCTGACCTGAATAACTCACTTTCAGGCAGCTTTTAGTACAGATGAATTTAAAATATCCATCACAAATATTAGCCCCCTTCAGCCTTAAACTTCCAGATGCAAAGTCTATGACCATATGCCATAAACAGCTATCATGTATCATTATGTTATCAGTCCTTTTAATAATCAGCACTAACTGCCCCTCCTTACTTGTAGCAGAAGTTTGATACTTGGTATAGAAAACAACAGGGCCAGACCTTTGGCTTTCTAAGGGCCATCATTTTATATCTCTATTTTAGATGCTTTTGTTCCTGCAGCTGAATGGTTTCCAGATCACAGCAGCCTCTGTTTGCTCTTTGAGGAAGGAGGCAAGCATCCATACATTCCCCACCAGTTTAAAATGCAGAACCCCCTTTGTTCAATAGCAAACAAGGCTGCTGGAGATCAATTCTTCTTCTCCTACCATTAGGTGTCACTGCAGTAAATGGAAATTACAAACAAATGGTTTAAATAGAGAAACCATTACCAAAGATTATTCTATGAGAAAAGAAGTAAATATATTTATAAAGCAAATGAGGGCTGTATACTAATAGCACTTTATCTACATTTCATTGCAAGCTGTTTTTCTAAACAGTAAACATATTTTTTTTTACTTCCTAGGGTCCTAAATGATTTGAAAATGGAACTGCTCAAAACACTGCCAGAAATTATTTAGTAGTTTTATTACAATGGTAAAATCAAAGCAGATACAAAATGTGCGAATGGTATTGCTCTGTCGGTTTCACATGATATATTTGTTTTATCAAAATTGGAAATATTGTAAAATATAAAATGCACATCAGGAAATGCATTTTGTTCTGATCAGTTGGTAGGCAGATAGGAAAAGAAGGAAATAAAAGAGCAGTCAAAGTACTACAGAATAACCCAGTTCTCCAACTTCAGCTTTAATTAACTGATTCTTTTTACTTCTACATAAAAATTTAATGTTTTAGCAATTAAAGTATCAAAGCAAAATATGACATTTATCTGGTCATCTTTTTTTTTTTTTTTTTTAAATATTTGCAAAGTATTGCCAGCACAATCACCCTAATAATTAATTGACAAAAGCTATACTTAGCCCTGTATATATCTACTGTAGTCATTAAGAGTCATTACACTTTTACTGCCATATTTTTGTTCTTCTCACCGTTCTGTAGTGCCTCTTACAAGGGCTGATTCTACCTACTGAATTCTTGGAGATCAAATCTCCCCAAAAACTCTCTTTCACCTTTCCTACTTTGTGCTCCTACTTTGGAGCACAAAAGCAGCTCCCACTGACTTCATTAAGGATTACCTTTAATTTGCAGGCAAGGATCAGGCCCCAGCTGGCACCGGGGAAAGCTTTTGGGTTCCTGGAGAAGATTAATCTGGTGGCCCCAGCTTGACTGTTCCTCCAAGTCCTGTCAGCCCCTGAGCAAGCAAATGCAACCACCACAGCTCTGAAGAATTCAAATCAAACAATTTCATACAATTTCATTTTAGTATAATTAGGTATTCTACTTGCTGTAAAATGGAACAAAGTGAGCTTATCCTATTATACCTTCACATCTATTAAATTATGTTGTTTGTCATGGAAAAAAAAATCAGTAAACAATCCCTTCTCCTCACTCCTTCCGATCCTCATCCCCCAAAAAATCAGGCAGTGAAAACATTGAGAGCACAGCTAAATATCCTGAGACAAATTCTCTACTAGTCCTGCTCAGCACAACCTCGTTGATTGAGTAGGATTGCGCCATCCTCCTCTACTCAACAGTCTGGTCTCATTTTAACTGCAGCACTCTTTTAGAGCTCTAGAGCCAGCAACTTGGGTTGTTTGTTTGTTTGTTTGCTCCGGATTCGTATACAGTTGAGAAATGCCATCAGTTGATTAGTATCTATACTTTAAATCAGGTTTTTACTTTTGGATGTATGGGTCAAATAAAGAATAAAGGCCTATGGTTCACCTCTCAATTTTCCTACTAGAATCTGTATTAATCTTAATAAACTCTTTCATCCACGTGATCTATTTCAGTGTCTGGAAAGTTTCATTAGGACCTTACACATTTACTTCTCCCAAGGAGTCCATGTAACAGCTTAATTAAAAATAAATAACATGCAAATTCAAGCCAATTAAAAAAATAAAAATATTAAATAGTGGTGCCGGATAGGAATGGATTTTGATTTATGTGTGTATATATATATATAAGATAAATGCATATGTTATATGTGTGTATTTTGCACCTATCATCAAATTTAGTTTTACATTAAATAATTCACTTACTTCCCCATTGTAATGACGTATTTTTTGGAAGATGAAGACAAACGGCTTAGACCTTGAAAAACACATGGGCTACTCAGATAGATGGCATCTGGGAGGACTCCGAACTCCCTCAACATTCTATAGGGAAAAACAGAGCCAGGTGCATTTCTTCCTAAATCAAATTAGCTGGAAGATGCCACATCCAATTGTAGTAAATTGATGTGAGAGTTTGTGATGTCTATAGCAGATCTTACAACAAAGGTCAATGTGCAGAGACATAGACTACAGGCTGGTATACAGCAACTTGTAGTGGAACTGCTCTAACAATAGCAGGGAAGATGTAAAATGCAATCAATTTTTTAATATAGAAAAATACAGTTTTAATGATATATTTTAATTAGCCCAAACCAATAATTTATATCCCTAAAAAAAATACAAAATGGTGTTTGATTGAGGTGTTTCAAAGCATATGATTAGAAGAAAAAAATTAGTTTTAAAAATAAAATTGAATTTACTGTAATCAAGCTAGAGAATTGAGTAAACCAGGATTTTATTGACAAGGAAGCTTGGAAAGGAAATCAGCTATGGTTATCTATTACATAAACTTGCAGAAAAACTACTGACATATGTCAAATTTACCTGTCATAGTTGCTGGTCTTAAACATCCCCCTTGACATCAACAAGTTTATATCATGTTTTATGACATTTAATTATCTCTAATTTTATTTAATTAATGTCATATGGCATCTACAGCAATTCAAGTGTTTTCTTATATAAATGATGGGAAATTATTGGTTAAAGGAACTATACAAGCATATTCCATGCAGAAAACTACAATTGGAGGAATACTGAGGTGACAAGGTCAAACCCTTAAGTACAGGATATAGAGGCTCTCTGTGCAATTATAAGTCAAATCTTAAATGCATATAAAAAGGACTTTTTAATTACTTAATTACACAATGTCTTCTCTGTGGGATTTTCGCCTCATCCAGTGAGCAACTTAAACACTTGTTATAAATTACCAACTCATTTTTTACTTTTTAACCCCCAAACATTGTTGTTCAATATCTGACTTGAAGATGTTCGTGCCTGTCAAGGTTCTCAGGACAGCCTGTTCCCCCCGAGCTAATGGAGCCACCTGCTGAGCTCGTGTGCTCCTTGTGGGTGTCTTCATGGCCTTTGGGGTCAACGCAAGTTGCCTGAGTAGGCAGATGGAGGGGAGAGGCCAAGGTGCGAGGTGCAAAAGTGCAGCACGACCACATGAGGTCTTCAAGGAAACATCCAGCTCTCACCCGCTCGAGCAGTCCTCCTGACACTAACAGCGCTGCGAATCCTTTGTTTGGTTAAATATCCATAGAGAGCTTAAAAACCCAGATCAAATAAAGCTGATACCACTGGACATTTTGAAAAATACTGTAGAAGTTTGAAGCTGAACTTGGAGCAGCTCATGAAGCCGCTCTTGGTATCAGCTCCTCATCTGGACTAATGGAGAAGGAGCAGCAGTGATAGGGGCCGCACAACGCTGTCAGGCCAGAAGTCGGCTATTTAAATACAGCACCAATATTTAACCAGCTTGTTGTTTGTGTGTTTTTTATATTTATTCTGGAGTTAGGCTATTGTAGGTAATTCAAATATATTTTTAATTTGTGTATTTGATTACTTTAGCTGCGTTTGTGTTTAAAATATTGCTGTTACAGCATGCATAAAATAACTGCACTTTGCATTTCAAAATACCCTTCAGAGGACGGGATGGCTCAGAGGACTGGGAACAGGATCCAAGTCCTTTCACCTCTTTGCTGCCAGTTCTAATTCATTCAGGCCAGTAGTAGACAAAAAGTCACCATGAATGTCACAGGAGGTGCGTGAGGTGCTTCGGGGACTCCACGAATGGCCCCGCGCTCCTAGCAGCCCCACACTGCCTCTAGCCCCCGGTGCTGTTACATTCAGAGCAGCAACCCAGAGGCCAGGAGGTGAATGAGCCCCAGCGCTAAATTACCTCTCAGCCTCAGCAAATAATTCTCCGCGACAAGAGGGAATGCACCGGCGTAGTAATAACGCTGGAAGTCCTCCTCACTCCTGGTTATCGCGTTGAAAGTAGATATTCCCTTACATCCCCATTCCTTCCGGGAGATGCATCATTTACCTGCTTGAAGGCAGCTGTGACAGCTCAGTGGATGTGAACGTAGAGGACAGGGCACCTACTAAGCTACCTCCAAAGTGGCTGGATCTGTCAAGAAACAAAAAATGCCCAAAGAACTGGGAACTATGGCAGGATCTGGGTGCTTGGAAAAATCAGATTTGCTTATAAGAGAGTCAGAGGACCCTGCAGTAGGTGGGAAGCAGCTCCTGCCTGAGCAGAAGAGCCCATGCAGGCAGGTGGAAGGTGGAGCTGCAGCCCAAGAAGACATTCATGCCTCGAGGGGCTAGGAGCCAGCGCCAGAAGCAGGTCTGGGCCACTGGGGACCCCTTCCGTCATCACTAGACCCACACATGCACAGATTGAACCCTTTGCCTCCCAAAATCAAAACACTTCAAGGCTGCAAATCTTTTAACTTCTGCTACATTTCTATCATAATATTTCAGAAGAATTTCTACAGCAGCTTTTAATGGAAAATACAGCTGTATTTTGCAGGCAGCTGAAAGGCAGAAAGCACAGTTCGAAGGGACGTACGGACAAGGAAGCACTGCAGTTCTGCACAGGGCTGGGGCCCATACACTGGGCTGATTCTTCACGCGACGGTTCAGACAGATTTAGAAACAGACTGCAGCAGCTGGGGAAGACAAACTCGTTGCATTGCACCAGATGTTTTGCCCTGACAGCTTAGGCTCATACTCATAATGCTGTCCTTATGCATGTTGAGGAGGAGGGATAATTTTGTGAGGGAATGGTCTGGAACAGCATACTGGAATTTCTTCCGCCTGTCAGCAGAGCCACTATGTTATTTGTAATTTTTATGTATTAGTGTTCTGGTATCTCTGTCTATACAAAATTAGACCCTGTGGAAGAGTAATTTTTTGCCTAGCTTCCTAAGGAAATGAAGCTTATTGCAATCAAGATGTTTGTGTGCCTGTCTGGGTCCTTCTTTATCCTCCTAGTAATAATTTTTAAGCTCCTGGGCTGATTTCAACCAAGTTTGATCAGTAACAATTTCAAAAATAGTTATGTTTCCACACTTCTCATGAAAATGGACAGTCAACTAGAGGACAGAAGTCCAAATTACGACCCCCACTGATAGCAAGGCTTTGGCTTGAATTCACTCCAGAGCGCTCTTGGCAGCAAAAAGACCTTGCCAATGCCCAACACCAGAAAAGGCGTCAGTCAAGCGTCATGATTTCTTGGGTCCGTCAGCCCTGAGACATGGTCTTGCTCTTGCAACCATTTGCTCCTGCTGAGGGGAGCAGGGCTGCTTGTTGAGATGGGAAAGTGCACCTTACAGCTCTACCCTATCCAAGGACTTGCTGGCTCCAAAGGTCTTCCCCCTCTCCTTGCCATGGCTCATGGCAACCAGGGGTGCACATCCCTTCCCCTTGGGCCATTTCTGTCTTCCATGCAACCCAACGCTGAGCCAATTTAATGCAGAATGGCAGAAGAATACCCTAGCAAAGAAAGTGAATAGCTTTTTGCCAGGTTGGGAACTCAC
Organism: Nothocercus julius; assembly: GCA_013398735.1. NCBI lineage: Eukaryota > Metazoa > Chordata > Aves > Tinamiformes > Tinamidae > Nothocercus > Nothocercus julius. The sequence continues at coordinate 8,691,312 of VZSV01000017.1, forward strand.
AGGATCTGCCAAGCACGAGACTGGCATATGGGGTAAAGGAAGAGCAAGCAGCAGATCATGGGGAAGAGGGAGAGAGGGTCTGGGGAAGATGGAGCAGGATCGTGGCCTCTCACAGCAGCACATTGTTAGGTAGGTTCAGGTGAAGAGTATCGACATCCATAATTGCGTGTGCTTATGCTAATTGCGGAAACATAAAATAACCAGCTGTGAACAAGAGTGTTCCACATGGTCTCCTTTGCATTTATTGGATTGTGCATGGAAATTAATACATTGTTTTTCTAACAGTGTGGAAATCCAAGCGATGACAAAACCTGACTGTAAGGAATGGCCAAGATGAGTTTTTCTCAAGGTGACTTCCTGGGCAGTAGTGACATCCAGGTACCACCGCAGATGACATGATTTCTCCAGTGATTTTTCCTTTTTCTAGAACTGAATTATTCTGTTTACATGTAAAATTTACACCAGTTCAGGTATATGCCATGATGGTTAAACCAGCAAACCTCCAGAACACAGCTTTGAAAGACCTTCTGGAGGGCTTATATAAAGAGTAGGAAAGAATAAAATTAAGAGACAAGAATGCTTCTTATGCTGACACATCTAATATCCCATAGTCCTTACACATACCTGTGTTTTGTGCCCTTTTGCTGCCACTGAATATGCATGACTCTCCCAAAAATATTTATGCTAGGACAAGCACTTATTGTTGGATCCTGTGAACTAAACGCCTACTTAAAAAAAAAAAATAGTATCAATCTTTCAGAGAGACTTCAAGTTAATGGTAAGCATTTTTCTGCAAATATTTTGCAATAAAGCAAACTTGTCACTAAAAAGAGACTTTTCAATCAAAATCCTCACTTCAACACCTACAAATTCTCCATGCCTCCATGCATTTTTTAATAAAAAATGTCATGATTTTGGAAATCAAAACTGTCAACTCTGCAACTTTTATTGAAAAGTAAGGAGAAAAATAACGAAATCTAGTCCATGTACATTTTTCCTTTTAGAAAGGCCATTTATTTATCAGGACCTTTTATTTAAACAAAAGATTTTGGTAATTTATAGCTTTGAGTTTAAGAGAAATCGTGTAAAACCTGATGTGAGTGTCACCTCTGACTGCTCAGCCTATATTTTTGGTCCCTGTAACACCGACCCCTGGACTAAAAGCTTGGTCAGGGGAAGCGTAGCCTGAGCCTTGCTTGGCTTAATCAAAACTCCCCAGACAAGCTAAAGTGCTGTGGCCTAACAGGGATGCTGACTGTCTTGGCCCAGGATTAACACTTAGAGTTTGTGGTGACTCTGGGTGTCAGTCAGAATAAGGACTGGCAAGTTGGTCAGGAAAGAAAATAAACTGCAAGAAAGTGGTCAGGAATTACTGAAAGAAAAGACACAGAAAAGAAAATGGCGAAGGAATTGTTAAACAGAAAATACTGCTTAGATTACTTGAAAATGCAGGTCCTCCTGCTTGGTTTAACATACATAAGAGGGAGAGGATTTGTTAAAAGTGCAATTTAAAAAGAAAAGAAAAAGAAAGAATAATTATTGTTACTATGATCATATGTTTCTGTTGTTGTCGGATCAAGAAGTCAAATGAAGCTGTTCATACAGCTGTTATAATTCTGAATGCTGTTTGTCTAAAGTAAAATGTTGCTTTTTTTCAGGATTTAGAGAGAATTCTTTAGAGCAGAGGAGTAAAGATCTGCTCCCACTAAGGTCCACAGCCGAACTTCAGTAGCAAATCGAGATTAGGGCCTGAATCGATACAGGAAAAAAATGACCCATTTTCAAGTTATGAAAGGAGTTGTAAATTCTACAGCATACAGATTTTCTGCAGTAACTTTCTACTTTCTGCATTTTTTAAAATTCTGATCAATTTCCCCCCTTCGAAAATTCAGATGCATTTAGTGAAGTGCTCTGCTGAAACGCAGCGTATTTATTGACAATGAAACGAGAGCAGTACACTTCCAAGCAATTTCAAAATAACTCTGTTCGATTAGTTTCAATGCAAGGATGATAGCACAGAGGATTATTTTTCTGTTGTAGTAAATTATTTATGTGAAAGTTGTTTTCCTTTTAACAAGTAAATCTTCCTAGGCACAATTGCATTAGGTCTCTTGAATTTCATAATGGGGTTGTCAATGAATGCACGCAGAGTTTCAAGGTAAGCCTCAAGCTCAGCTAAGCTCGTGCAGTATAGGAAATCAACTGCTGTATTTCCACAGCCAAGAGTCTCCTGCATCGCCTGCCCTATGGGTGAGAGAAGTTTAAACACTGCTGCATTGCGTTGCTTTCTGTTGGTCACGCGATGCAAAACAGGGCAGAGTTAAGCAGTGGCAACAGGTTGTTCTTGCTATTACAACATCACCCAAATCTCAGACTGATGTCTATTTATTATTATGGCTGGGAGCCCTTTGCCAGCAGGATCCCCCAATTTAACCCTGGAGAACCAGCCAGGACACAAGGGCAGGCAAAGCAAAGGCACTAAGAGGCAAAGTGAGTAGGCAGGCAGAGCCCATGTTTCCCGAGTCCCACGCCAAATACCCACCTGCTTCGCCTACCTACTACTTTCATTGCCACATGAAAAAAATCTTGCCTTCCTCCTGCTGTTCTCTTCAGCTTGCTATGGACAAGTGAATGATATGGCAGGAAATGTCCCCGTGCTAGATCTAGTGTTTAAGTATGTTTTCTTTGTTTGCTTGTTTGTTTGTAGCAGAGACTGGAAGCAACAGGGATCTCTACAAAGCAATTTTTTCAGGTGACACAAGGCCAAACATGGTATATTTTCACACCCTCCTCTGATATATCAGGATGCATGTGTGCTCTCTCTGTAGTCTCTCAGGCATTAACTGAACCCTGCCCAGTCAATAAGGCATTGATGTCATTCATACTTCTTCCTATATATGAAAACGTGACTTCACAAGCAAGCAGACATTGGGCTCAGCAAGCAGGAGACCTGTCTAATGACGAGTTCTCGTTAAAGGATGCGGGTGAAGTGGGAGGCCTGGGCTGGACTATGGGGAAGAAAGGGAGATGGGTTTGACTATGTTTGCTTTGGACCTGCTGCTGTTAGGCCCTGGCTACATGTGGTTGAAACATTTTGGCAGCTGCTGTTCCCTCCTAGCAGATGGAGAACAGAGGATGACACAGGCAAAGCCATATGTGGAACCATGGACCTAGGAGCACAACATGCACCCGGTGCTACATTTCAGTAAAAGCAGATTGGCCGTCTTCCATCTGGAAAACCTCTGAGGCTGCTTGCTGGAAGGTAGCCGCGACACTTGCCCTTGTTCTGACTGTGAGCAACTATATCAATGAATCTGTATCTATCAAGCTGCATGCTATGACCAGAAGTCACATCTCAAACTCTATTTAAGCTTCCAAAATCACACCTCTGACTCTATCTAAGCATCAGAGCCAGCCACACAGAGTTTGCCATGTGCCTTTCCTTTCAGGACTGCAATTCTGCATAGTACATCTGTTGTGAAAGAAACTACCTGCTGCCATAGACATGTAGATTTGTAAAGCAGAAGTTACTAGGTAACCATCCTTCTATGCCTCATAAGAAATTTAGCTCATTTTAAACAGAATGACTTGCAAAACACTAACTGATATATAATACAGCAAGTAATCTTTATAATCTATATATCATTTGGCAGCTGATTTCCTATTTTTTCTGTCATATATACTTTTGTATCTACAGTTAGATAACATTAGGTGGAGTCCTGGTCTTTCACTGGATTGGAAAATGGCAAGTCCTTCAGTATCTGAGGGTTCTGGCTTTTTTTAACACCTAGGGACAAACTCCAGCGGTTTCTGCGGTTTCCCTCGGCTCCCAGCGCGCCCTCCTCGCCCTCGCACTGACACTGCCGCCCGCGTCGCGCTGCCCCCGCCTCCATCTGCCGCCCTCCCAGCCGGGCTCCTAAACACATTTCCCGACTTCTGCTTTTCTCAGGAGCCCTCCAAACTGCCAACACAAGAGATATGTCTATCAAAAATATTGGCTTTATAAAAGGAGACGGCAACATAAATTGTCCACAAGTGCTTCTCCTAACTCGCCCTTGAGAATTTCAGCTTTCAGATAATCACTGTTGGGGGTATGCAGTATTTGGAGGCTCTGCTTGCTTGTGGTTTTAACCTTTGAAATGACTATTTTGAGATTCCTTTCCCTTTTTTTGCTCAAGTACAAACTGGGAAATACTGAGTAACCTTTAGAATATTTAGAATAATTCAATCTTATTCAACTACTTTTTTTTTTTTTCAATCTTCTGAAAGCATACCTTCATTTCCTTCTTTATTTTAAAGCCAATGCTGAAAGAATGTAGAAAAGTTAAATAGATGGAAAATAAATGGAAAATAAATAGAATAAAATAAGATAAATGGCAGAAAGCAAATCAACACACTATACTCAGTTCTGCTGTGATTTTATAATAAAAATGTTAATACAATTAAATGAATTAATTTCGGTCATTCATACTGGTTTGTCTAAGGAGATAATCTGTTATGGCAAGAGAGAAGTTCCGAAATCCAGCTTTCAAATTACCTAGACACAAAGTTTGCATTCTTCAGAAGAGAAGATGAGGTCCTTGAAGTTTCCAGAAAGCATCAGTCATGACTTTGAAGTGCTCTGTTTTCTTTCCTAAAGGAAAATAATAAATAATTATATAATAGAGGACACACACACACACACACAAATATATTGCAAAAATTAGGTGCTGGTCTTTCTATGCTATCTTCAGTAGCATCTGCAGAACAGCCTGCACTTTTGATGGGACTAATCTAAACTACTGATGGGCCAAAGCTGCTCTTCAGGGTCAAAATTTGAGTGATTTTAAAAGGGTTCTTATTGATTGAAAGTAGATCTGAAATCAGGCAGAGCCAGAAGAGGCCCAGTTATCAGCAGATCCCATTATGCGGCGCAGGAGTCAGCGGCCGAGCTCTGCGCGGCCCCTGCAAGTTAAGCACACGCTTTAGTGCTTTGCAGGACTCGTGCCAGAGATCTCCATCCTTTACAAGACGGAGTTACCGAGCTGATGGACATTCTCCAGAATACGGCTCCATAGCAGAAAAAGCACATAGATTAAAAATGTTAACTGAAGGCTTCTTTTCTCCTGAGTGCCCGAGAACAGAGGAGTCCTCTCAAAAGCACCCGTGATTAAGATAAAGGGGATTTCGGCTTTGTCACTCAGAGCAGCCACATGCAGTGCATCCTTTCTAACCTAGGAGAAAGGATATTTGAAATGCTGATAGTGCTTACTGATAGATACGGGCTGAAAATAGACTGCGGCAGAGAAAAGATTCTCTCGTGACAGCTACCACTGCTGCACCTTGCACGCTGAAAATGTGCAGAAGTACCCAAATCTTTCGGGGAGGCGGGGAATAAAAATCAGGATATAAACAAGCAAGCGAGCAAAGATGGTTTCAAAATGAGAGGGCTCAGGGGAGACGAAGAGGACACATGCGAACAACGCCAGCTCAGCCTGAGAAACCCTTGTAACAGATTTTGATTTGCTCATCTCTCCTGCTTTCGTATTTCTCCCGTCTTGGGTGAAGGGTTTGCGTTTAAGACCATCATTTGCATCAGTGTGTCCCAACTGACCAAGGTACGAGGGCTGGGAGAGATTAGCATGGTAATCTCATTCTGATGGATAAAATTAGCAAAGATATCCCCCTGAATGGAGGGCTGCCATTGGCGAGCTGCCGTGCTTAGAATCAATTACTAAATTACTTTGAGCTCTAAGTCGACAGTAACAGAAAAAAATTGGCATCGACCGGAGTGAAATAAGATAAAAAATATGCGATCATTAAATCCCTCACTACTATTCGCGAATGTGACTCACAAGAACTGCACAAAAAAATAAGGCAGAATTTAATTTTTAACAGTGGTCCCTGTCATCGTTTCAGCCAGAGCAGCTCAGGGCATGGAAGCAGCGCTGGGCTGCTGGGCTCCGGGAGCAAGAGCTCATCCCACCTCTGCCGTGGGCACTGGCGGCCAGAAGAGCAGCCTCGCATGGGCGTGCAGACGTGAGACCGAGAAAGGCTTGGGGAAGGCATAAACCCTTCCTCCCTGCTGCGATAGTTTGCTCTGCCTCGCGCATTGCCCGTACTTAACGCTTTGCAAGCACAGGAAGCGGCAGGTCCCTGCCCCAGAGAATTGGCAGTCTGGAGGCTTTTCTGCATACACACAGCCCACGGGCTTCACACTAGTGAGTAAAGTCTATGTGCTGCTGTTGCTTAATCTAAAACAAGCAACAACACCAGCAATACATACTATTACAACAAAATGTCTCTGTCAAATCCCCAGCTGTTTTTGTGGACCCTCTAGTTTTAAGTCACAGAAGCTGTAGATAATTCAGCCCACCTTTTCTCTTTCATATTTGCTCTAACCCAGAAAAACAAAATAAAAGATTGCCAAAGAATATAGAACGCGGGTCATGCTCGCTTCAAATATTAATCACTTATCTTAGCAGCAGTTATGAAGTAAATGGGCCTCAAAATGAAAAAAAAAAAATCCAATCAAAACATGATCATTTGGATAGCAGGCCTGTAAAAAAAAAAGTGAAAAAGCCTTTTATGAGCTTTAAACATTGGGAATCACAATAGCATAAGTAATTGATAATATTATTAGCACAGTATACATATCAGCTGTCGGGATATTATGAGGACTGAATCCAATCTCTGTTGAGGGAGTCAGGGTCAACATCATTAACTATAGATCCTGTCCTGGTTTACATATAGAGCCCTCAGGCCAAGTGTCTGCCAGATACATCTCTATAGATGTGCATAGCTATAGGACATACAGGGGGCTAATCACACACATCAGTAATAGACAACAAGCTTTTGTTTATCTGAAGGTTTACTGGAATTAACTGATTAGTGTCAACTTGACACAATAACTTTTGTCTACAATGTAGTAGATCATTTTGATGGTTTTATTGATGGAGTGTTGTCTAATGTAAATTGCAAGGGTAGCTGAATGAAGTAGGAAACGTTTTAGTTAAACAGAAATTGAAAAAGCTGCAAGTAAATGTATCTTTAAAATGTCACTTTCTGTAGCCTTATGGCTGCCACAATAATGATAACAATGGTAGCACCAACAGTAGTTAAGGAGAATTTAAAATGAAAATTGACACCATCTATTCCTAAGTTAGACACGTAAATCTTTACAGGAAAACTGGAAGTTAAAGCCAACATAAGATATATTTGATACATCTTTAATGAAAATAAAATGACTCTAATAAAACAAAAATGAAAATAAATTAAAATATATTTATCAAAGAGTATAGTGGCCTAGTTTAGAATAAAAGTGAAATATTTAACTGAAGTTCTCTGTTGTGGCAAATAAATGAATTCTTTGTGTAGACTTATAATATTATTTTCTGTTTCTTGCTAGGTTTAATTGCTTTCTTCCACAGCTGAATATTGGACACAGTGTTCACTTTACAGTGATCTGTCAAGTATCTTCCATAAACCAGTCTTTTCTTTCTATTCGTATGACTTTAACACAGTTAAAGTTCACTGTTTAAAACTGCCCAACGTTGTATTCATCTTCTACCATAAATAACAAGGATTCTTTTCTGGTTCTGCTATTGTACCATTTCGTTCAACTGTTGGAAAATCTATTTTGAAAATAAGATCAGGGAATATAACGATTATACAAATGCTTCAAATAAAAATATGCCATATGGTCCACTATATTTATATTTTGCTATAAATAACAAAAAACAAATCACATTCTTTTATAACTTCAAAATCACCTTCTTTTCCTCTCCAAGCACAGAATATTCTCCTCACAATAACAAGTCAAAACAATTAGGGTAAGACAAGGGGGATACTGTGTGTTACAAAACGAAGTAATTAAATTTAGGCATTATTATCAATGATGCCCAGTTCCAACCATTGAGACTGCAGTTAGTAACCCCAGTTTGTCCCTCTATCAAAAAGCTATTTATTCTTCATTACTGACTATCCCTGGGTTATACGGATTCATTGTCATTATGGTAACTTATAGCAGGAACAGTTAATGCAATGATATTATGGAAATAGCCATTTCACAGCTCATGGACAAAGTAGTATCGAGTCACAGCTTTTCAGCAGTAGTCAGCAATGGTAAAATCTTGTCTGTATCATTTATCACCCTCGAGGATTCATTATATTTGTTTGGCTTATAGCAATGTAATAGAGAGTGAAATCATGCTGCCAAAGGGAGAAAAAAAAAAAAAATATTCTAGAGATCCCATCTATGCGATATTCCTGTAGAAACCCTCACACAAGGTCTGAGAAATAATTGTGGATGAATTGTGTTTATACACATTACCTGGTTTAGATCAGAACTAGCCAAAGCAAAACTGTTGCACTCTTTGCACTCTTGTCCCTCCGGATCATTCTCAAAACTAACGCTGCCACTCCTTGCTTCCGAAGCCAGGAACTATCAGGCCTTCTCCACTTCCACCTTGTGGTCCTTGAAATGCAGACTTCTTGTTCCTTCCTGCACCACGTTCATTAGCTTATGGCACCACGAAGCTTAACCACTGCTCTGCGGCACGTGTCTGGGAGAAGGCAGCCTCCAGCACGAGCCTGCTAAGGGAGGTGGCTTATGTGCCTGCCAAGCTGGAGACACAAAGTTGTAAGGACTTATTACAGGGAAAGTAATAGCTTAAAAAAGAAAGGAAAGCATAAGAATAATAAATAAAAGAAACAAAGAGAACAAGAAGAATTCATTTTGTGTACTTTTCTACCTAAGAATTTATTAATACATTCTGGAAATCACTGCTCTTCCTCAGAAATATTTGGCTTAACAGTTTTCTAAAGAATCCTGTTTCTCCACACAAAAGTGTGCAGGATTGCCAGAGCTTGGTGTTATTTGTCTAATAAAACTTGTGTCTGAAACTTGTGGTATACATTAGCAGTCCCAATTTCTGCCTACTTACTAAAAAATTCATTTTGAAATGGGGTTCACTTTAAGTCTAGAAAAAAAGTATAATTTTTGGACAACAAACTGCTTCATGGAGTTGATCTCATAAATAGCTAATCAAACCACTTGGCTTTCATGCAAACCAAAGCAGGTCGGTTTTACACTTCTTTAAAAAGTAGCTCCTGGGTAGAGGTACCTAGCTTTCTTTACGTATTTTTGTTTTAAACAATCCCTTAAAATACCCAGCTACAGATTTTCTGTGGACCTGATGCATAGTTATTTCAATGATAAAAGTCCTATTAACAAAAGATCAAGTCAGAAGCAGCCAATAAGATGTAAACACAATACATTGCAATTTATTCTTATGAAGTATCTTTTACAGAAAGCATAAAAGAACCGTTTCCAGGCAGAAGACGTGTTCAAACAGAGGGATTCCACACTGCGACCCGCGTGAAAGGAAAGAAAAGACCATCTGAGGTCTAAATAATGGCCAGGTAGAACACAGACTACCAAAGTAAGGAAAATCAAAGAATGACATCCCTGTTTCCTGATGATGCAATGGAAAGAGGGGGATGGAATAAACAAACTCCCTGATGGCCCAAAAACCACAGGGAGGAAGGAGCGGGTTGGCTGTAACCTCACCTTCCCATACTGGGCCAACATATTGCAAGCATAAGGTACAACCCAGAGAAATGGTGGAAGCTCCAGAAGATACAGATGATTCTCTCTCCATGCGGAATATGTCTCGAAAGCACAACTGAGACATATAGCACATGTATACCTGAAGTGTATTTGTTGAAACATAGCTGTTTCTGTAGTGGAAAGGATAAATCAATTTAGAGTCTATGCCATAAAAATACAGGCATCTTTACCATCAGACTTCAGCACAATATCCCACTTTTACAGCAAATGTCCTAGCTACTGCAGCATCTACAGGGAAAAGGGAGCAGTTGGATTTAAGCTCTTGCTAGAGAGAGAAGGGTTTTTTCCCCCTCAGGTGTTCTCTTCTCAGCTCAATTTTGAAGGCAGATGGTCCCATATATACTACCACTATTCACCCTATTAGCACTTTGTCCTTATTTTCTATCCTCTGCTGTCTCTATGTCTCTTTTTCTTTTCATACTTCTTTTCTGGGAGATGTTTGAGTAGATGCCTCTTCTGCTTGTGTCCTGTGTCTTGCCTTTTTTTCACATCCCATCCAGAATTTCTTTTGCCGCCTCAGTTTCCATTTCATCAACAGCGTAATCCGTGGCAACTTAAAGGTGGGGAGCCTTACTCTTGATTACCCTGGCTCTGAACCCCACCTGTGAGTCTTCTTATTTTGTTCTCATACATTTTTTTCTGCTATCCCACCAGAACACTGATAAAGTGAGATATGCACTAGTGGAAGATCCTTCCTATCCTTCACTAGACCCATTGTGTAGGAGAATACAAGGTCTCTTTGTGTCCATTACAGGCATCCCTAATTCACAAACTTAAGACATTGAATACATAAAATGCATAGGTAATGTCCCATTCATATCATGCCGGGGGGCCTGAAATATGAAACCATTCTCTTGTTGGCAATATCTTCTGTAAACCTTAAGACCAAAGGATAAATCTGAATCAAAATAGTTTATAATACTCACTTTGTTTACAAAATAGTTTATATACTCATTGCCTTGCACTTCTGCATTCAATGGCAATCTTAAATTAGAATAACAAATAAGGATGGAAGCAGCAAAATTACAAATAATTGGGTTTTGTCATTATAATTAAATGATTTGGGGGTTGATATAAATAGAGGAATATCCCTGAGAGGTATGTTTTGTGTCTCAATGTAATACAAAGGCTATGTATTATATAAAGTGAGGGCAACAACAGATCTTTCTCATCCCAGGGCTCCAATTGCTTTATCTTGCCAAAATTTCTCTTTCGGTCAAAAACAAAGGCCTTCATTCAGTAGTTACCAAGGCTTTTTTTCTTTAAAGGAAATTCCCATTGGCCTCTTCATTTTGTCTACAATTTTCACAATCCTACAGGCAAATCCCAGCTGCTTGCTGTTACAATTTATCACTAGACACTGTTAGATGCACATTATATAAAAGCGTAAGCATATGTATGTGTGTGTACATTTATATATATAAATGTAATGACAAAATGCAGAATATGTATTATTTAGACTATGAGAATGGTATTTCAATCACTGCTGATTTGCATTTCGTATTCCCAAACCATCATAATGATATTATAAGGTATTGATCCAGGCATGACCATTTGATTTCACATCAATACTAATATGACTTTTCTGTGATCTGTTGACATGTGGGATTTTCCAAGTGAAATATATACATACTTCACTCTCTTCACTAGCAAAACTGTATGGGGTTGGTCCATATGAATGCTTTTAGTAACCATATAAATCCGTTACACAAAATTTTGATGTGTAGATTTTACTAGCAGACTTAGATTTTGTTCTTATTTTGTTCCCTAATCTCTTTCCTTTATCGCTTTGGTGTAATAGTGCCTTTCTGATACTGCTTGTTGTCTGGAGCCTTATTTGTTATCCTAAGCACACAGCAAGGGTAGCAAGAGTGGTTACGTTATTTTGGGGAGAGAAACCCTCAAAACCTCATTCCTTTCCTCAGCGTGGCTGTTCAGGACCTGACTGTTAGTGTAACAGCCTGTCCATGACTCTCCCCGAATCAGTTAAAATGCCTTCTAATATGAAACAATTCTTGTTTTCATGCTTTTTGCCTATGGATCCTCAAATCATCCAGGTTCTCCCTTTTTACTCCTCCCTCCTTTGACTTTCCTTCCTTTTTACACCGTAGAAAGCTGTAAGGCAAGAAATAATATATCTGAGAAGTCACGTTGCACACCGTTACAGCCACTTCAGGTCGCCAACAGGCAGAGTGTCATCGCCTTCTTCTCATCTGACCGGATTTGGGGCCTGTGCAGAAGTTAGCCGTAGTGGTTTTAACCCAGACACTTCCCAAAAGAAGCCATCCCAGATATTAAGGGACCAAAGGAATGTCACTTGTCTCGGTGGAGAGGTGCATCTTTTCCACTGTCTGCCGAGACCTGTTTTCATGGAGATGGTTCAGCATCTCGGGGTCTAGATAGAGCCATCACTGCTTCTGGGTGGCTTGTCGCAGGCTGTTGCTCTTGTACCTCTCATCACACGTACAGATCTGAGATCCATCTTTCTAAAATGAAGGTACAGTTAATTCTGCAGACTACCAAGATGCTGATGTAAAGTAAAACAACCCAGTTCCTGGGAGGACAGGCCAATATGGTCACAATACTTACTTTCAGTTCAACACCCTATTTTCCTCTACACTTCCAGGCGGAGTCCATATTCTAGGAAATAATCCTTAAAGCCCCATGAACTTTAGGCTTACCCGATTTTATAACATCCCTCCTAACAGCAGTGGCCTTCTAAACCAAACCTTTTGGACTGACAGTAATAAAAGCAAGAGTAATTGTGATGAACTTGCATTACTTGGAAACAGCTAACTCCCCAGATCACAATTATTAGGGAAAAAAAAAAAGAAAAAAAATTAAAAAACCTTGCTTGGGACTCAAACAACAGATGAACCGTAATGGCCTGATCCAAAGTAATTTCAATTACACTGAGAGTTTGTTAGAGCACCACCGTCTCCTGTTTGTTTGAATGGACTGGTATAAACACACTGCATATTGGTATATGCCCTATCGTCTATTTACTTTCACACATCACTGTCTTCTGAGATATTGGCATAACTCAGTATATGATTACAGAACCAGAAAACTCAATTAATGTGCATTTTACATGAGTATTAACTAGAACAATGCCTATAAATGCATTAGAAGAAATCTTCTTACAGATTGCAAATAAACTTTTAAGAACTGACCCAGAGCCAATCCTTTCAGCACCTGTCTAGATATAGGCAATTATTTTAGTTAATGGCACAGCACAAGGCCTCAGAGTACACATGCAAGCCCACATTTTTCCAACAGAGATTCAAATGGGGATTACATAAAAGATATTGGTAAGTACTGCAGTTTTGTTCTCATTCGAAGCTAATTCCCATTCTCATTCTCCATTAACATAAACAGATAATTTATCCTTAATTTATAGCTCCTTCACATCAAGCATAATCAGCTTATGGAAGATATGTGGTCAGCATAAGAAAAGATATATTTTACATCTTACATCTCCTGCTTTTCATTCAAGTTCAGCTCTGCCTCCTGCAGTCACCAACGAATGAAACTTGTGTATTGCTTTCCCTCTTCAACCCATGCTTTCCAAGTCTTATTACTCTTCCGAAATCCTGATAGAGGGAGTCTGGAGTTGGCTACTGATGTCTGAATTTCCCATCAGCACCCTTATTGAATTCTCTTAGGAAGGGATGGGGTGTTTCAATAAAAGAGCCCATCTTGCATTTTGATTCCAATAAAAGGAAAACACTACTGCATGCAATCAGCAGGAAGGCATCGTTATACTTTCCATGTTAGTATTTGGGGCTGAAAAGTAGTTTGATTGATTGATTTAAATACTTCTTCTTGTGAGGGTTAAAAATGAATAGCTGGCAATGCTGTGCCTCCTTTGCACAAGTGCCCAAGATCAGGTACTGAAATCACTTGCAGACTGAAGTGCTGCTCAGAAAAGAGCAATACAGAAAGGTTTGTTAAGTTGCCTTATAGAAATAATACAGGTGATATAATAGCCAAATGCTCAGCCCCAAAATGAAAGGGGAGCATAGAGTGATAGTTCTGAAATTCTGTAATACCCATAAGGAGTCTTCTGATGGCAGCCTGTGAATGTCTGATAGTGTTTTCATTGAATGCCCATAAGACAAACATCCCTCTGCTGCAAGAATATTTTTTCGAGACCTACTGATCTGTTCTCCTTTCTTGGCAGATATTTGAAGAGAAAGAAGATGGAGACAGGAAGGAAGGGTGACCTAGTGGGAATATGATGTTATTCAATTTGGGAATTATCTTTGGCTTGTTTGGGTGATCATTTGAGTAGCTCACAGTATTTGCTGACCTTGTGCTTTTTATGTCAATGATTCCGGTTGCTTATCATTAATCTGAATATAGCTTGCTTTAAATTATCGACAAAGGCTGCCATACCAAGATAATTATTCACAGTAAGAATGTTTCAAAACTCTTGCTATCTATCAGTGAAAATAAACAGAGGAACCACAGAGCACTGGAGGAGGCATCCGTAGAATAAAATCTGCTTCTGCACCCACACCAATAGCAGTGATCTAGCTACAGCCCCAGCTTCAGTAGATGGTACCATATACAAGAGTGGTTAGCAGGAATGGAGACCTAGCTTTGAATTTGAGCAAACTCTTGGCATTTGCATCATTAAGCAAAAGGTCCCATCTTCTTTGTCTTAGTATTTCTTGCTTGTCACTTAAGACTAGCTCATTGCCATCTGTCTGTAAGGCAGACAGCACTGTTTTGACCTGTTGCTCTTATGCGCTGAACAGGACATTTTGCTGTTTTCTATAGTTTTTATACTGCTGTATACCTCAGCAGAGCCAACACAGAGGCCTGTGATTAAACAGCTTGGCAGTATTTACTTCTGCTAGCCCATTCTCCTGTGGTGGGAGCTGGAAGTGCCATGCCTGAGGGCACAGTGTGTCCTTACACACTGGAATTCGGGGTTGCCAAACTGTGCATCCTTATCACTGGCTACTTATTCTAAGAAAAGAGGCCTTTTTAGCTTTCCTATGACCTCTTGACTGATAAATTGTGTCTTTCACCGCAGGAAGAACATACCTTTCTATCTTTCTTGCTGCCTTAGTTGACCTCACTGGATTCATCAACACAAACAGTCATAGAATCGTAAAACTGCCCTAATTGGGTCAGGCCATAGGTCTGATAGTGGCCAACAATGACTGCTTAGAGAAAGAACAGAGGAAACAGCACATATAGAAGGACCTCCATAGCATGGTTTTCCTAAAACAGCACAAATATATATATTTCTGCTGTGGGATATGAAATAGATCCTTTTATGCAAGCAAGTCAGTAATGTCTTCTTTCGCTATGCTTTCATGCTTTTGTGATTTACACATAAAGCATGGGTTTTTCTACCAAAGAGATTGCCTAAATTCTCTTTTAAGCTCTTTTCACTGCACTCTCTATCCCCATCTTACACTCTGCATTTCATAAAGAAACTCTTCAACTTCTGTGATCCAGCCTTCTAGGTGCTCAGCCCAGGTCCTGACAAAGGTGGCGCTTCCCACTCCACGTCATAGAATCATAGAATCA